>JAVJIF010004685.1:0-237179 GCA_038442645.1 Agave tequilana | reverse complement strand
TCGATGTTCTTCGCCAGTCAACCATATCCTTAGGTTGAGTGAGAGTACATTGAACGACAGCAACATGCCTGAGAGTACTAAGAACTTCCTCGTGTTCGAAGTCATTCTCAAAATCACTGCTCGCACCCTACGAATACAATGTCCTTTTGAGGTTCGTCTTGCACATCATCTGATTGATCATCCAGAAAGAGGGTTCTGGATTTACTTAGGCAACTTTTCTACATGCCCATAACCTTGACATTTAAAGCATTGGGTGCGGGGATTGGTTCGTAGCACGCTCTCAACTGGGCCTTTACCCTTGAGATCTCCCGTCGGAACCGAACTGTTAGGATGGGGTTTAAGCTGAGATTGTCTAGAGGTGGCTCTAGTGCCTTGGCTCTTGTAATCTGAACCTCATTGATAGTAAGATCTTCGAGACGCATCTAAGTCCTGAACTATCTGATAGGCGTGTTCTAAATCACTAACACCCCTTGCAAAGAGTTCCCTACGGAGATCATCACGAAGGTCAGACCTGAACCTAGAGAGGGTTATTGTTGGAGATTCATCGACGAACTCGCTGCATCTGGTCCAGAACTCATCAAATTTCTCAATGTATTCAGTAGCAGATCGAGTCCCTTGGGTTAGCCTACTCCATTTGTCTAACAGTTGATCCTGAAAAGTAATGGGGAGGTACTTCTGACTTAACTTGGCCTTAATCTCATCCCAAATCCGGATCGGTTCTTACCTCTTTAGTGCTATCAGTCTTTTAACGTTAGACCAATATTGTCCCGCTTGTCCTACCAGTTTCATGGCAGCGAAACGGACTCGCCGCTCTTGGAACATCTCGTACCACTTGAAATAATGCTCTAGACTCATTACCCAATCAAGATAATATTGTGGGTTTAAGCGGCCGTCAAAGTTCGATACGTCCACTTTGATGTTTTCAAGTACCGTTCATCTTCATCTAATCGATTGTAGTTCCTATTGTTCTCTCCTCTCGACGATTATTAAGTTGACACTCTTCATTATGAGCTCCATCATGACGTTCCACTTTCAACCTATCCATTCTCTGACCTAAGGTGTTCATTTAGGCCTTAATGTCCTTAAGAGTTTTGAGAATTTCAAGAGTAATGTGATCTGATGGTGAGGTGATACCAAACGAAGAAGCATTGGGATCCATGTCTGTATTGGTTTCACTAGGTCGTAGACTCTACCACTACGAGTACGCATGCACAGTTACTTTTCTTTCTTTTTTATTATTATTGTTATTATCTAAATACTGAATTTATGATGATTTTTATATATATATATAATGAATGTAATCTATTATTTCTATATGCCACTAACAAATTATAATGCAATCGTGCAGGATGATACAGAAGATGCAGAGGATCAACAATAATTCAGTAAAATAAAGCGCACAATAAGGCGAATGAATTGCTAGCAAGCTCAAGAGTGTAAAATAGAGGTGATGTAAAAAGAATTTGCAATTTTAGGCCACAAAATTTTGTAAAAATATTAATTCTATGCAACTGTTGTGTCTCCTATGTATTAGCAGTCCCTGAATTAATATTAAGATGTCGCAAATAAAAGGTAAAACAGATACACACACTCACTATTTATGGATGACAGATAATCGATGAAGGTATGATGACAGAATCAAAGTGGTATCCAAAATTTCAATTCAAAGGAATTTATACCTGAATACTGATTACCTGGATACTTGATTACCACCTAATGTCTGTTGATGGTTGACTATGTTTTGTTCAGGCTCAAGAAAACTGCCAAGGCCAAGAACCTGCAGCCTCAACAACCAGTGCGCCCTTGCCCTCCTTCAACCTCCTATGCGAACAGCGAATTGCTTGGTTGGCCTGGAGCGAAGTTATACTGGCTGGGTCTGGCTGGAAATTATTGCAGACGAAGTTTTAATGACTGATCGCGTCGATGGAAGCCCGGCGTGGAGGTGGAGTGTAGATCAGAGGAGTAATCGGGTTCGCCGGAGAATCGTGGAAGCGATCTTGTCGTCGATTTGAAGCACTGGGGAGATTTTGACGTCGACAGATGCCGGCGTAGAGGCGGAGATGGAGATCTACGTCGATGGAGGCTCGGGAGAGGATGCGTCGGTAGGATCAGAGGTGTGGAGGCGAGCCATAAGCACCCGTGGGATTGACGGCGTCGAAGATTTTCCTTTACCCTCTCGAAACTCTGTCGAAGTCGAGTTCTCGATCTCTGGGACGTCGGAATTTGGTGAGTGCTTTGTTGAAGTGATCGGCGGCGGCTTTGATGGAGTGGGGAGAGCTCGAGGCGAGGGCGAGGTCGATCGGCGATGAGGTGCAGACAGGAGAAGGAAGGAAAAAAGTTATTGTTTTTCCCTTCGTTGTTTTGTTTTGTTTTGGGTTGGCATCGCTGATTGGGAGAAGGAAAGAGAAGGGTTTCGTTTCCTTCTTTGGGTGAGGAAAAAAATAGGTTTTTTTATGTGTTGGCGGCGCTGATTGGGTGCAGGAGGAGAGAGAAAAGTAGGGGTTTGTTTGAAAATTTTTTTGTGTTGTGCTTTGGAAGAATTCAGGATTATAGCTCTGATACCAATATGATGGGGAACAGGGCGGGATTCTCTTCTTAGGGTTTCTCACCCAACGCACACAGGCTGCAAAGCTTCAAAAGTAATTTTAATTCATTCCAAAACTATCAATAACAATACCAGTCTTGGCCTTAACCTACATCAACGGAAAGATCCCATTACAACCAATATGGAACTAAAAGAAAACTACCAAATAAATAAATAAAAATTATAATAAAAGGGAAAAAGAACTAAAACGAACAGCCTAATGTCGCTTGAATTTCCCAGCCCTAATCGAACCAAACTGAAAGTGTGCGACGACGCCTCCTGGTGTAGAATCGCAATCCTGGAGAGATGTCCCCATCAGTTGTATTCTGATAAATTCTCATTTCAAATTTCCTGCATTAACTAGCCTCTAACAGAGGCACCACATTTCTCAAATAAATGCTGGTTGTTTCGAGTGTGATAAGTCAATTCTTCAATATAACTGTTTTGACCAGTTTTTGCAATATCAGAGTAATGTTAAATAGTTTAAAGAATTAATGATCTGGGGTGAAATGAGAAAGAATATGAAGTAGTTGTTGGGGGTTACAAATCTTTTAACTTCATTTCATGACTAATTACATTGTTTTACAGAGAATATTCTCAAAATACACCAATTTACATTCTTTTCAGGAAAGAGAGCCTGAAAGAGAAATGATAAAGGAAAGCAGTAGTCATTGCCAAAAGAATGGGATAACCAATAGTCTTTTCTTAAATGTTTCATGCTGAGGGAATTTTGCACTCAGCCAAAAAAGGGGGAGAGAAAAACACAAGAGCTCCTTGAAGGGACCTAATTACATTATTCAGATATTCATATAATGTGATGCTCTCCACAGAAGGGAAGAAACAATAACTATATAATTTAGCCCCTCAAACTAATTTAACATTGAACTTTTATCCTACTAAATCCAAAACTCAACCTTGCGGCTCAAGTCATATAACAATAGTTTAACAGCCAACCCGATAATGAGAAGCCATCAGATCCTTAACTGTGAATTCTTCAAATTTCCCTCCAATCTAACACCCTACCAGTGGTGGTGTCAATCAATATAAAATTTTAACTGAAAATACAAGCTCATGGGACAACTTATTACCATTTAAATGCAGTCTGCGCTAAAGTAAATGAATACAACGAATTCATAATGATGGCAACATAATGTGTCGGATGTGCTCCAAAAATTAACCAGCATCAAGGTTCCTCATTTAGTTAATCAAACTTCTCTTAATGCCTAAGCATTGGTGACCCCTTATAGAGGATTATAATGACAAGCTGAATAAAATAAGATGAATTGCTCTTTTATACTAGGGGCAAGTTATAGTATGTGATCAAAGATTAATAATTCATAATTTCATACCTTTAAGAGATGAGAAATAGGGGACATTTTGTAGAAACCAGATAGATGTTCAGTTGAAGGTGCCTCAGTGAAATATTTTTTCCCATCTCTCCCAAAAGCTAAGGCATAACACCAGTCAGGAATATCTGTTGTGCTCACCATTAGTGAAAGGTTGCAAACAGGATTTCGCACAGCTGCCGCAGCAAAGCGATGCGGTGCCTGCAGAGAAAAGGAAAGGATGTGCCAGTAAGTGAAGTATGCGTCTATTTAGACATGTAGCATGTTATCAGAAAGTGCTTTATAGGATTTGTAAGCTACAAAATGAAAAAAATGCTGACACTATAAATTCATTTATGAAAATAAATACAATTTTCTAAAATGAGTATCAGAACATGTGTAACATGCCCACATACAAAATATATGTAATATGCATGTACAGTCATATGTATTTATGAATTTATACATGCATGCATGTGTGTATGTACACATATGGATATTTTATATAGTGTGTTTCTAAATGTAACGATGACAAAAATGTCAATGATAACAACAACAGAAAGAAAAAGAGGGGGTAAAAGAAAAACCTTTCTCCCGAACCTTTGTGTTCATGCTACATGAACTCTTTTTCCCATTTAGATCTATTAAGGGGCCGTCTCCCTACTAGTTAGCAACAACCTTGTCCTGTTTTTAATGCCTCAATTCATGTTCATTTAGGTCTACTCGTGATCCTAGCTGCTCCTGCAGCTATGATCCTATCACTCCTAACTAGCTCACTTATTGGTTGCTGAAGCACATAAGCCAGTTAGGAGTGATAGAAGCAGAGTTGAAGTGGCTAAACATGAATTAAGGAAGTAAAAATTCATTCACGTTACAAACAATACGGAGGGAAACAGAAGATTAATGATGAAGGTAATAATTGCCATGATAACAATGATGATTACTACATAATAACAAAGAAGACATGTCAGGGGATTCTGACTAACTAATTAGCAGTCAAAGAGCCAGAGATTCTTAAATAGCTAAAATATTAAAGAATCTAACGAATAACTGCCTGAAATACTTCAGCATAGGGGGGAAAAATTAAAAAAATCTTATAATGCCACATTATGCAGGAACAACATATGGAAAGAGGGAATCTACACACAAGTAATGCAACTGGTATTTTAAGAGCACCTGTCCAACCAAATGAGTTGTCAAAAAACCTCCATGTGAACTCCCATACAGAGCTACTTTAGACCCATCTGCAAGTCCCTTATCAATGACATAGTCCAGAGCTGCTAGTACATCATTTACATCCTGTTCATTTATGAAAAGAATTACTTTCATAGTATGTCATATTATACATTATGTTTTCTTAAATTTTTCCTTCCAAGATTGGAACTGAAAATGTAAATTCCAATTACCTGACACCCAATATTTCGCGGAAGAGATTGCAGCGCTTCCTCTCCAAAACCCACTGAACCCCTGAATGATAAATGAAATTTTCTTTAAAAAAAGAAGGCAAAATGTCATCAAGAATAAGCCAAAAGGAAACTGAAACCAATTAGGGAAAATTTAAGGGAATGTTCACTAATAAAAACATCCAAGGATTTCTGCCCAATTTCTCACAGCTCTTATCAGGACTTGCGCTTAGAAAAAAGTATCAATGAATCATTCAGTTCAATTAATGTTTTCCAATTTGAGAAAAATGATTAGCATAGTTTAATCCAAAATGGAACAAGCATACATCTCTGAATTGTATAATTACCCGAAGATTGTGGTTAGACATTAAAAAAAAAAAAATACAGTGAGCTCATACTTAAAGCATGGACATGGACATGGGATATGGGGCGCTACATGTTACAGACCCAAGGATACAACTAATTAAAAAAAACTAGGATACGAGTATGAAATGTATACAATAAATATGATATGTATATATCTGTGTTTTTGTGTGCGTGACCATACACAGATACACAAATGTAATATAAAATGCACAATAGGAATACAGGATAAGAATGTGACATGGTACATGTATACAATAATAATTAAAGTATATCTATGCGTACCATCTGTGACATGAATTTGTAAAGCTACAACAGTTAAAAGAACACATTATCTTAGATGTTGTGAAACAATTTTGAGTCATATAATTCAAAAATTATGTGAACCATCCCTAATGAGAAACGAGATAAATTATATAAATGCAATGCATCTACTAATAATAGAAGTGTGAACTTTTCATTCAAAATTAGATTTTTTTTCCTTTTTTTGTTTAATTTTGTGCTCTTGGTTGTCTCCGATATCTCCAGGATATGTTGCAAACTTTAGGAACATTAAGAGGAGCATCCGTCGGAGTACCCAAGTATCAGAAAAATGTGACACTGGTACATCTTCAACAAAGTATCCGTCCTATCTCGGTAACTATATATTGTGTACCAAACAATACGGTGTAGTCAACCATTAAATACAAAGGAGAAATGAATACAAAAGGAATAAAGCAAATACAAATTTCAAGCCATCCCAAGGAACAACCTATATTTTTCCTCACAAAATTTACACAAAATCTTCTAGTCTATTTCAGTTCTATTGGCAACCAATCAAACAAATTTTAACATGAATCAAATTAATAATGTCACAGTTATAGCAATAGAAAGCTTACCTATAATTTACTATAAGCAAGTTGAAGCCTAGTGAAGACAGAAATGCTGCCGTTTTAGAATAGCTGGACAATGTAACTGAATGTGGACCACCATGAATCAGTATAATTAGGGGGCGGCCATCCTTTTGATAGCTGTAACCTGATTTTTCCGACTGAGAACTTATAAAAATAGCTTCAAATGGCTTCTTAGCACCTGCAGAATCAAGATTTAAACAGTGAATTGGTCATATCATATATGGTGAAATGCATAATGTTAAACTTATAATAGAGTCTTTTATAACCTCGATCCAAAAAAAAGAAAAAAAATATAATCTATGGCATCTTCTATTGGTTAAAAACTTCAGCAAATTCCCTAGCTGAATCCAGAGTAGTTACCTATAAACAGCACTAGAAATTTAGAAGATGGCCGCTTGTTGAAAATTTGTGCAATATTCTTTTCAGGTGCAGCAGGCATTATCATGGCTATTGTTGAGTCATGTGAGATCTAAATAATCTCATATCGGATAATTGAGTAAAAATTAAAGTGTACAAACATAAAGTTGGGACTCTACCTATTAGCTTAAGCTTTTGGGTTAGAATTAGTCTCAGCTCATATTGTGCCTTCAACTGCTGGTCTCCCTGATGGGCCAAGTTTTCCCTAATAAATTGGTATCAGAGCTCGGTTTGGTCCAAGGGGGAGTTTCGTAAGCGGTATTTGTAAACCACGAGTGTTGGTACCTTCTGTAACCCATCTTGCTGCTCATGGGCCATCTGAGTTGTCCATATAATTCCTACCACCACCTAAATGTTGCATGTATGCCCTCTTGCCCTTGTGTTGAGAGATCTATTAGGTCATTTGTGATCTGAATAGTCCCACATTAGATAGTTGAGTAGAAAGTGAAGTGTATAAATATGAAATTAGACCTCTACCTATCTGCTTAAGCTTTTGAGCTAGAATACGTCTCAGCTCATATGTGCGCCTTTACCTGTTGGTCTCCCCGATAGGCCAAGGTTACCCAAACAGCTACTGCCTACTGGCCACTAGACAAGGTGATGGGATATCAAGTAGATTTACTTAGTTTATTTAGTTGTTTAGTAATTAGTTTATTTTAACCTATTTTAGTTTTCTTTTTAGTCTCACATTGTGGTGGAAAATCTCCTTGGATGTAAGCCTAAATAAGATCAAGGCTGCTATTGAATTATTTAGTGAATAATTGGTTATGAAAATTGCCGTTTGAGTATTTTGTAACCTGTATGCTTCGGTTGAGATGCCTAAGCGAGAGATCCACAAACCCTATCTTGAGTGATAAATCCTAAGTTGAGATTTTTTGATGTTTGTCTCCCATCATTTTGGTATCAAAGCTAATCTTGCTCTCTCACTACCGTCAACAAATCCTTTTACCTCCACAAAATCCCTAAATTCCAAACCCTAGATCTAGGTTTTTCTTCCTCAAAAATTTTTGTTTTTAGTCTTTGAAAAAGAAAGAAAAGAGAAAAATCCTCTGAAAATTCTCCCCACCACTGTTCATCGTCTTCTACAACTCACCACTCGCAACTCTGCCGACATCTGCCAAGTCCTCGTTGTCCCTCTTCGCTGACGAAAACATTGGAGCACCACCACCACCTTCCACCATCAGATCCTCTTCTCCTCTTCTTCTCCATCGGCTCCCCTCCCATCGGCTGTTGCCAGTCTGGGGGCCGGTCTCTGCCGACATCTACCAAGTCCTCGTCGCCCCTCTTCGCCGATGACAACAGTGGAGCATCACCACCGCCTTCCTCCATCAGATCCTCTTCTCGTTCTCTTCTTCTCCATCGGCTCCCCTCCTATCGGCTGAAATCCTCCCATCAACCCATCTGCATCCACATCGCTGCCTCAGTTCACCACAACTACCTCCACGACCGTCGACACTCACCCCGACCTCGTCATCATCTAACAGTCCTCATTGCACCGCCCTCTGTCGCGCCTCCGACCTTCCCTCCCTCGCAACGGCACCAAGTTCACAACTTCGTTAGTGCCATTGCCTTGCCTCGACGACTCCATCGTTGAACTTCTCTTCCAACTCCGATAACGAGTCACCATCCCACCGGTCTCGTCCAACTCCAACAATGACCACCAACCGAGCACCAGCACATCCTCCTTCCTCGTCGACATCGTCGCCTCACGGCCTTGCTGACCTCCTGCGTTGTCCACCGTCGAAGCCCCTGGGTCTCACCACCTCTGTTGCCACAATACTGAACTTAAACCTGGATTGCAGGGTCTCATTCAGTATTTGGTATCAATTTGGTATCATCAATTCAGGTTTTCAAGGTGAACCCAACCCGTAATTGAATCCACAACAAGAAAAAGACAATCCAGGTTTAAGTTCTATTGCCCACTTGCTACAGTACTACGATCCGCAACCTCCTGCAACAATACTGAAGCAAACTCATTAGTCCAACAGACCCGATAAGCAACACAGTTCGTTTACGAGCTGTAAATATCGCATCCGGTGTCCGATTCAGGTGTTTTTTGGAGTCGTGTTCATGAAGACGAGAGCCTCGCACCTGGAGTAGTCCATAAGCAGTCTATTTCAGCAAGATTCAGAGCAGCAGTACAGCCCAATTCGAGATCGTTTCTGGCCTGATTCAAACCCTATTCGCGTTGTTTTCGAGGCAGTCTTCTCCCAGCTCATACTGCTGATATTTAGGACCTTGTGCGTGATTTTCAGCTCTTGGTTGTGAGCATCTCTTCAAGAAATCTTAGAAGAATTTTACGTTGGGCGTGAATAACTCACCCCTCAGGTAAAATCTGTCTTGAACTGAATTTTCAACTGCTGAAATTTTGCAAATATTATTAGACTGCAGTCAATTGTTAGCGATATTGTGAGTTGCTTCTAGTTAGTGGTTTACATCATTGTTTGTTATATTCCTCATCATTTATAGGATTGTGTTTACTGCATTTATGAGTTAAACCATTAGAATATTTTAATTTTTCTCATTTAATGCACAAATTTAGCTTGTTTGAGTCTAGGAAATTACATGGCATCCACTTGATTATTTGTTGCATTTGTATCTAAATTAGTGCATGTGTCCTAACGCAAAATTCAACATGAATAATCTAGATAAGCTTGATTATATGATTAGCAACTTCAAGAGAGGATAGAATAAACCAGTTACACAACTTCCGTCAAGGTACTTTGTTCGTTAGAGAATACATAGCCAAATTTGAAGACTTAACCCATTGTTGTGATGTGAGAAAGTATCATTCCTTGACCATAACTAGATTTGTTTCAGGTTTAAGATTCGACATTAGGCGTGCTATGATCACCAACTCCTATGGTGTGGACTCTGTTGAAGGTACTTTGAATTTGCCCTAAAAATAGGCTTAAATTTCAAGGGAATAGTCAGTGCCAAAGCCTGAGAGCAGTGTTCTAAATGTAAGGGATATGTGCACTATGATTACCAATGCCCCTCCTAGGAGCAGTTTTTCAAATGTGAAGGATATGAATATTATGATTACCAATGCCCCTCGGAGAGTCAGTATGTAATTTTTGTGCCATATGAGTTAGAACTTATTTTGATGATAACAAATGTAATTTGTACTATTTTTGTGTATTGTTAGATATTTGTTAAAAGCATTAATCACACACACAAAATAGTCCTATTAGTCGACTTGACCCTTTTAGTAGTCGACTAATACAATGTCTAGTCGACTTATCAAAATCCTCTAGTCGACTAAGCCCTGTTCAGAAAAGATATCCACTCTCTATTTGTTGACTGATAGCAGTATTAGTCGACTTACGTATACTGCTAGTCGACTAATACAAGTTGTAGTCGACTTATAAATTCTGCTGGTCGACTAATTACAGTTTTCAAAAACTTATCATCCATATCAGTCTTTATATAGTCGACTTGCTTCATTTCCTAGTTGACTAACTTAGGCAAAAATTATTTCTAGTCGACTACCCTCTATACCCTAGTCGACTAACAGTAGTTTCTGACTGTTAAATAGTTATTAATTTCTGGTGTTTTATCTAATGTTTCAAATTTCAAATTTCAGTTGATAACTTTCCTAACTGACGATAGATTTCACCTATAAATAGAGATGTTGTCCTAAGTTGTTTACACTAATTCAAATCATAGTTTTCTGTCCAAACTCTGTTGAAATATTCTGTTTTCCAGAAAACTAGTTTCACTTTCTGTTCTTCACACAAATTCCAATCTTCTAGTGAAGAATTCTGAGAGTCCACCTATAAGAGTTCTTATTCACGATCACATACAGTTTCAAAACTTATAGTATACTTTGTAATCACTCAAAGAGAGAGATTGTACAAGAGCGTCTTCTGGTGTAGAAGAGAAGTTGTACAAGGTATTGTTGTCTTCTTGGTGTAAAAAGAGTTGCACATTTGGCAAAAAGTGTTTATCAAGTGGTGTACATGTGTTGATTTTGGGTGTACAAAATCAAGGATAAAGGAAAATCTCAAGCGGGTTGCTTGGGGACTGGATGTAGGTCAAAGGACCGAACCAGGATAAAATCTCTTGTATTTGCGTTTGCATTATTTTCTGAGATTTATTTCCTTTTCTGCATTTCCTTTCATACAAATTATTTGTGATTGAAATTTTACTAACACTACTTATTTCTATATTAGTGTTTATGTTGCCTAATTGCAGTGCATAGATCCTACATTTGGTATCATATTTGGAACCAACACTTGGTATCAGAGCAAGGCATGCCTGCATACAACTTTCAAGAATGGCAACAGAGTTTCCTTCATCACAATTCAGGGAAAGACATTCTACACAACGTCTATCATTATTTGATGGACCAAACTACAACCACTGGAAGTGTAGAATGAAGATCTACTTGCAATAGCTTAACTACGAACTATGGAACATAGTATAAGCCCAATACACCAAGCCGACCACTAATTACAGTGCATGAAATGAAGAACAAAAGAAGTTTGCAAATCTTGATGCAAAAGTAATGAACGCACTTTTCTGTACCTTGAACAAAGAAGAATTCAATCGCGTGTCAACCGTTAGATCTGCACATCAAATATGACAGATTTTACAGGTAACCCATGAAGGTACTAATAAGGTTAGAGAATCTAAATTTTTGTTCTTGTTCACAGGTTTGAACTCTTCAAAATGAAGGAGAACTAAACCATAGCAGAAATGGTTATAAGGTTCACCGACATTACAAATTCCTTATCATCCTTGGAAAGGAATACACACAAGTTGAAAAAGTCAGAAAGATTCTTCGTGCACTCACATCAAATTGGGAGAAGAAAACTACTGCAATAGAAGAAGCGAATGATCTCTCAACTATGTCATTAGAAAATCTTATTGGTAATTTAATGGCATATGAAGTACAACTTGAAGAGCAGAAAAAGGATAAACAACAACCTCTATCCAAGAAGAAAGTACTTGCCTTCCATGCATCATCAGATACGGACAATTCAGATAATGATGAAGAGGAGATGACAATGCTCTAAAGAAAATTCAAAAAGTTCTTGAAGTAAGGTAAATTTAATCCCACATGTTTTAATTGTAATAAAACAGGTCATATGAAGAAGGATTGCCCATTGTTCAAAAACATAGAAAAATTCAAGAGCAAAAAGTTCAAAAAGAAGAAAGATTATCAAGCATCATGGGAGAATAGCGATTCATCTTCCTCAGACGAAGAAGAAACCACTGAACATGCCAATATTTGTTTTATGGCTCAAGAAGAAGATAAGGTACAATATACTGAACTCTTAGATGCATTTAATGAGTTATATAACGATCTCAAGAATGAAAAGATGAAAAATAAAGTTTTATCAAAGGAAAATAAAAAACTCATCAAAGAAAATTCTTTTTATGTTTCTCAAATTTCTTCTGTAAATTCTCAAAAAGATGATTTTGAAAAAGTTACATAATCATTGAAAAAGGAAAATGAGAATTTATTGCAAGATAATGCTTTATTGAAAAGAGAAACTATGTCTTTAATGAAAGAATTTCTGTTTTAGATAAAGACATGACAAATTTCAAAGATAAATATGAAGAACTTTTGAATAAAGTGACAAAGTTTAATAAAGGAAAAGAAAATTTAAATGATATATTGTCATATCAAAAATTTCATATAATCATTTTGGACTTGGATTTTCAAAAGATAAGGATATTGGTCTTGGTTGTTCAAAATATAATGTTGAAAGAACTACACGTGTTTACAAAAAGAATAATGATAATTCTTTTATTAAGAAGACCATGAAATCAAAGTATATATATATTTGGATTCAAAAAAATCTAAATAATATGGATAAAAATGCTTATATTGCATCATATATACATCATATATGTAATTCATGCAATTATGTTATTATACTAGATGGAAACCAAATTCAAATTGAGTTTGGAATCCAAAAGACTAATTTGTTTTAAGTCTTCATATTATGAGTACCATTTAAATGTTTTATCTTATAGGTACCATATAAAGAGAATACTTGATGATATAAGTAATTTCTAGCACTTGAAAATATATCATATGTATGTTATGATGCAGGGGGAGAACACTTATTATCTATATTTGTTATAACATGTTCTATGCAGGGGGGCATATATTTTATAACTTTTTTCTACAGGGAGAGTTCTCTGTAAGGGGAGCTTGCGCATACACACATTGTCATCATCTAAAAGGGGAAGAATATTGGAACTTATTTTGATGATAACAAATGTAGTTTGTACTATTTTTGTATATTGTTAGATATTTGTTAAAGTCTTGATCACACACACATACAAAATAGTCATATTAGTCGACTTGACCCTTTTAGTAGTCGACTAATACAATGTCTAGTCGACTTATCAAAATCCTCTAGTCGACTAAGTCATGTCCAGAAAAGATATCCACTCTCTATTTGTTGACTGAAAGCAGTATTAGTCGACTTACCTATACTGCTAGTCGACTAATACAAGTTGTAGTCGACTTATAAATTCTGCTGGTTGACTAATTATAATTTTCAGAAACTTATCATCCGTATCAGTCTTTATATGTCGACTTGCTTCATTTTCTAGTCGGCTAACTTAGGCAAAAATTGTTCTTCTAGTCGACTACCCTCCATACCCTAGTCGACTAACAGTAGTTTCTGACTGTTAAACAGTTATTGATTTCTGGTATTTTATTAAATGTTCTAAATTTCAAATGAGTTGATAACTTCCCTAACTGATCATAGATTTCACCTATAAATAGGGATGTTGTCTTAAGTTGTTTACACCGATTCAAATCATAGTTTTCTGTCCAAATTCTGTTGAAATATTCTGTTTTCAGACAACTAGTTTTACTTTCTGTTCTTTACACAAATCCAATCTTCTAGTGAAGAATTCTGAGAGCCCACCTATAAGAGTTCTTGTTCACGATCACATAAAGTTTCAAGGCTTATAGGATATTTTGTAATCACTCAAAGAGAAAGATTGTACAAGAGCGTCTTCTAGTGTAGAAGAGAAGTTGTATAAGGTGTTGTCTTCTTGGTGTAATAAGAGTTATACACATTTGACAAAAGATGTTTTGTCAGGTGGTGTACAGGTGTTGATTTTGGGTGTACAAAATTAAGGATAAAGAAAAATCTCAAGTGGATCGCTTGGGGACTGGATGTAGGTCAAGAGAATCAAATTAGGATAAAATCTCTTATGTTTGCGTTTGCATTATTTTCTGAGATTTATTTTTTTTTCTGCATTTCTTTCCTACAAGTTATTGTGATTGAAATTTTATTAACACTACTTATTTCTATATTAGTGTTTGTGTTGCCTAGTTGCAGTGCATAGATCCTACATTTGGTATCCTATTTGGAACCAGCACAATTGACACATGTCCTTCACCTTCAAGTCTTGATGATAATTTGTTTCTCCAGAGGATACTAGCGATCTTAGTGATGTTGTGGATGCATAGTTGAGTCCAATACACCTATGCCATCATTCTTCCAAAGGATGAACCTAGTGAGTCAATTGTATTGCATTTGCCTGTTGCATATAATGAAACTCCTAGACAAATGCAATATGCAACGATGACTATAAATTTATTACATTTTCATATAATATCTTGTAGAAATTTGCAGTTGTTAATAAAGTGACATGCATATTTCATCCTTTCTGATGATGTTACAAAATCAACATACATATCCTTATAGGATTCTGAAGAGGAATGCTTCCATACTTATGAGTTGGATATCCCATAGGATTCTGGTATCAGTCCGATGTTCAGTCCAGAGATTCAGAGCATCCTGCTACATATGTCATTTCAGCTCTGCTATCACCTACAGCGGACTCGACAGAGAAGCCAGCTCCACCTCCACCACCTTGGTTCAGATAGGATGCCTGCATGCTAGTTCTGCGACCATCTCCATGGCCCGATTGAGAGTCGAGATATGCACTCGACAGGGTTAAGTTTTCTCCAACCCTGGGGGAATGATGGGGACATCAAGTAGACTTACTCAGTTTATTTAATTGGTTTAGTAGTTGTTTATTTTAAGCTTATTTCAGTTTCTTTTTAATCTCACATTGGTTATGGTGGGAAATCTCCTTAGATGTAAACCTATATAAGGCCAAGACTACTGTTGAATTATTTAGTTAATGACCGATTATGAAAATTGTTGTTTGAGCATTTGTAGCCTGTGTGCTTGGGTGAGATGCCCAAGGGAGAGATTCCCAAACCCTATCTTGGGTGATAAATTTTATGCTAAGATTTTTTAGTGTTTGTCCCCCATCACAAGATGTACAGGTACAATGTCCAGGAAGCAAAATGAGCAGACCACATGACAAATTCTATTAAAGATTTTTGATATCATAATAGATGTCAAAGATATAGTGGGACTTAGGATTATCTTTCATATAGTTAGAAATTATAATTTAAGTTGTTCTATTTTGTTCAGAAGTAGTATTCAAGCAAGAGTTTTTGTTTTATATGGCCTCTTTATTTATTGGAATTGTAGTTTAGTTGGGACTCTTTAGTAGCTTTTCCTATACAAACAGTGCAATATAACTAGAAAATTCAGATTTGATTGATGAAATATTTTTTATTGGTAAGATTCATCTGCTTTATTCACTTTGCAAACGACTAGAGAGAGAGAGAGATCACCATTGGCTTTGTTTTCGCAAAAGTATTTGCCTGCAATCTGCGTCATATCTGTTTTGCAACCCACGATCACTATCAGAATTGGAATCTTTGAATCAATTCTAGATTCCATGTCTATGCACGATCCAACTCTGAAAGTCTTTAACACATTTAACTACAAGTTCTTCTTCAATTACAAGTTCTTTCTTTCTTTCTTTCTTTCTTTCTTTCTATTTTCCAAGTGATTTCTATTTTCCAACCAAGAGCGAGGCTATTGCGGCTTTTAGGGAGGGCAATATATTTTTTGATTCAATTTCCTCATGGTTTCTTTTCCATGAAAAACTCTTGATCACAGAGTAAGCCATATCTCGTGCAGAACTAGTTTGCGCAAATCTACCTTAAGATACAGGAAATTCAAGCTTTCCAGCTTTAACCTCACGTGCCTGTTCACTCATCAAGAAAATTTGTCCTGCTTACCCAATTAGACTCACGCGCAATTGGGTCTGGTCCAACCAAACTAACATGTGAATCCCATGGACCTGCGGACTCGACTCGTGCAGACTTGTGACCTACAGACCTGTGGATTAAAAGCCTGACCCACTTCTAAATCTACAAATTGGTTGGCAGATGGATCAGAGGCTAATTTTGATGATCCAGGGGTCTATCCCGAGGGTGTACTGGCAGCATTGGTGGGCTCTATTTGGGTGATTCTATTTGTATTGAGCAGTTGTAAAGGCAGTGACAAATTGATATAGATTGATATCATCAGAGGATATCAGTATTTGACTTATCACATAGTTTCGCTTGTGTTTGTTTTAGTATTTGGTTCATAATTTTTTGTTCAAATTTTGCGTTTAGGTCATGGTTTCACTTCAGTTTGTGATTCAGCTTTAGTTTGGTTTTCTTTGATTCAATTCGGATCCAATCTGATCTGGTTTGAAACTTTTTTTTGGTTTTGTTTGCATTCAGTAACTCGACAATTTGTCTTCAGCAATCTAACAATTGTCTTCATTCTTTCTATCTTTCGTTCTTCGGCAATATTTCATCTTGGACAATATCTATTTTGTCCACATGTTTGCAGAGAAAGATCTTCCTCCACTGTTCAACATTCAGTATATGTCGCAGTTGGTATTAGTAATGAAGTAGGTCAGATTAAGTCAGCAAGTTAGCATTAGCAATTTAGTAATTGAACATCAATATCAGGCAACAGAAATTTAGTACTTCAGTATTTTTTTTAGACTTTTAGCAGTAATTTTCAACAGTTTCAGCACCTGTTCCCGATTTTTGTTAGACAAACTCTCAATGTTCATATCATTGTGAGTTTGAAGATGGATGTTAAATATAATAGATAATTAATTACAATATACTAATATTGAGTGAGTTAGTTATAGAGTTATAATAGCATTTGATGTCATAATTTGAGTAGGACATGATCTTGTGTAGTTCTACACAAGGAGAGGATTGAACATGGTTATATGTAATTGTATGTTATGAGTGCGGTTATTTAAACCCAAAGAAGTGATAAGCAGACCCAAAAAATAAGCTAAGATTTTCTTGGACATTTTTACCCTCAAATGAAAAGTCCAAAAATATAGGATTAGTTTTTCAAATATTACAACTTTAGCACAACAATCAGTTAATATACTCACTTAATTAGTAAGTAAACTCAATCCCTATAACCTTAATTCTTCTTCAAACCTAAAACTCTCTCTATTACTCAACCCATAAACCCTAGAAATTTTAGACTCATCCCACTTAAAAAAAAACACCCACCTTGGCTTCCATACAACTATTTTGAAAGAAGGGGAGAGGAGGGCAGATTGTGGAGTTGGCCATGAAATTTTGACAGGCTTAGGCCGTACATTGATTTGCAGGTGGTCGGACAAGAATAGAGAGATTGTGAAGGTAAGGGAGATGAGAGAGCAGAGGAGGTGATGGAGTTTGTACTCCAAACTTTTTGATCAATGAATTGCTGTAGAGTTCTGAAAGATTTCAGATTTTTCGGAGATTTTATAGGCGAAGAGAATGTATGTATCTGATTTGGATTGTCAACATTTTAGCTGTCAGGTAATGAGGATAGATGGCATTAGATATTACCATACAAAAACATGAGGTTAACAACAGTTTTCTTTATAGTATGTTTCATATTGCATACAATAGAGAGAATAGGAGATACCTTAAAAATCATAAACACGCACATATATTTGTGAAAAACAGTAGTTTTTTTTATATTTTTTGGGTCATTGAGTAATGATGTGTCATCACTTTCAGTCTAAGCTAAACTTTCTTTTTCAAATGAATTTGGATTCAGTTAAACATGTGAAAGGACAAATCAAAGAGAATGGGAATGTAATGTTAGTAATATCTCTATAGATGCAAGGAAGACGGAAGACCAGACAGATAAGAGGATAGCTGCAGTGTGATTTTTTACTGTGAATCCAAGAATATTTAGCCGGCAATCCATTTCGTTGAATTGGCATTTGGATTCTTTTATATCGTCAAACAGAGAAATATGTCTCTTCAAGTCAGGCCGCCCACGTGCGCCACATAGATTAATTGATGAAGTTTATTGACATCAAAAGGAGCACATACATATGTTGTTTGGGAGAGAATTGCCATATCTCATATTCATATTACCAACTCTTGTGCAGGAGTGTGGTTATTTAAACTCAAAGAAGTGATAAGTAGCCCCAAAAAATAGTTATGCTTGAGATGGGGGAAAAGAGGGGCAAATTAATTTCAAATCGGGGGTATAACTGGCTTTTTACACTTAAATTGGGTGTGTAAAACATAAGGTATTTAGGGTAATTTGAGGGTAGTTTGTTTACTAATTTAGTGGCCTATTAACTAATGGGTCTACTTACCACTTCTTTGGGTTTAAATAACCGCACTCGTATTTTATAGTTTGTTTGAGAATTAATAAAAATTGAGCCCTAAGTTTATCAAACTCAACAGTTTTGCGGTGAAGAAATCCTCATTATTCTTCTCCAATGTTAGGTCCTCTATAATGCTATTTACTAGTTTTGATGATTTTCATCATCATTCCAGAAGCTAGAAAGATTATTTTTAACCATTAAAGTATTGAACCTAAACACAAACCCTTTTCAAGACCACCCCCCAAAAAAACAAAAAAAACAAAAACACACCCCCAACAAAAAAATAAAATATAATAAAAAAATTAAAGCCTTTTAGCGCATATATATATATATATATATATATATATATATATATATATATATATATATATATATATATATATATATATATATATCCCTCATACAAATTTGCATGTATCTCCTCTCTTATAACAATTTTCCTATATGCATCATATTTCTGACTAATTTTGTAAAACATACTCTTCCATTAGCAACTGACCAATCGAAGTCAGCAACTAGGATAAAAGGACATTAATACCAAGGGTAACAATTGAACAGCATGTCAGACTTCTCAAATTTTCAAACTGCTCAGATATTTATTTAGAACTATAATAAATATTCTAATCATTAGTAATAGCCTAACATTGATCTTGGCTTCAGTCCGTTGTGGTTTACTCTCGCACTAGAGGATTTTGAAGGAGAGCGTTTGATAGATATTTGACTCTTCGTTAGGAAATTTTACTAGTAACCCAACTACATCTGATCCTTTCAACTTCATGGCATCGTTGTTGTGCCTTTGCGCAATAATTCATGGGTCATTTGTGATTGTCCCAACTATTTCAACATGAATTGTTTGTCAGGTAAATTCGGTGATTGAAGTTTGGTTTATAGTTTATTCTATACTTTTCTTGCGATAGTGCACTGCAACAAAAGGTGAATGATGGTCTATGTTATTTTGTTCCTGACATGAAGCACACACTCTTTCCACTCTGGCTAGGTAGGATCGCGTGGGTTGGTTGTTCATTGTGTGGGCATTGTTGAGGAGCTGGAAGATGAAATTCTATTCGAGGGTTGAATTTCTCTATCAGGCGATTAACAACCTTTTGTAGTGTACCTAGTACCTACCTCCTCTACCTGATCAGCAAGACAAGAGTATGCTAATGCGCAGGTGGAGGCTCCATGGATATTCGGCAGCCAGGTAGTTGTATCTCACTCGTAGCCTGTAAGCACAAGCTCAAGTAATTATCTCATGATCTCTGAGATGAAACTCTCGTCTGGAGAAAATATCCATGCCTAAATGGTATTTGGTCTTATAAATATATTCTTCTAGTTTTATATAATTTTATTTACTTTAAAAGGTCATTAATTAATATTCTTTTAACTTTTCTTTGATAGAAGGATATATACACAAATTATTCACGAAATAAAGGACCACCAATGAAATGTGAAGAAGATAAGGAGAAATGTGTAATATTATTGTAACTTGCGTTATATATGCTAAAATCCTATTAATAGTAAAACAAAATTAAGAATAACCACCAACAAAACCAAAGGACAGTTGATCTGCAAATGAATCTGTAAATCATGCTAAACAATATTTATCAACTAATTATCTATTTCTGCTATTTGAGTTAAGTCTAAAAAACTTTTAACCCTCCTTATGTTTCATTCAGAAGGAAAATCTCCAACTTTCCAATTTTTATCCCACGTTTAACATCCCTATCTGCAGTATACTCACAGTATTCCTTCATCATTCCCAACAATTGTACAGAAAGTAGATGGTCTTAACAAACCCAACTTCTTGGCTACCTTCAAGAGATACATCCAAATTCCATCCGACTAATATTCTATAGGAATAGCATTAACAGAGTAAATATCTAAACATCATATTGCAGAACTTTTCTGTTAAAATGCAATAAAACATAAACTTGGTAAAGGAATTTTGAGATCGAGTAGCTGAAATCTACCAGAAGATTACACTAACATAGTAAACAGTAGGCACCAGCATTTTACCTTCTGGAAGGTTTTCAGAAGGATTACTAACTGGAATCTTTAGAATAGTAAATTTGCATGATGAAAGCAAATATTTGACCTGTTACATTCGACAAGATGAAAATTTTCAAAATAGAGCAAGTGCAAGAAATACTATAATCTTAATGAGAAGGATGCTATAACTGCTATCTTGAATATCGGGGGTGACGAACCTTTTCAGAGTATTCCGTCAATGGAGCGGAAACTGATACCCAGTCCCATGAGATAGTATTTTCCATTGCGTCAACCTGATAACCAAACTTAATCTGCGGCGGACGTATAGGAGTGCTGCAGACTTTTAAAAGGTAAGAAGTAAGAAACTCATTTCAATAAGAATTCATTGAAATGCTTGTCATGCATTTACCAGCAAGAATATTGTTCCCATCAAGGTCAAGAATATTCCATGAGAAGTTTGAGTTAGTAGGCGTGATTCGGAAGACACTGCCGCTGCAGACAAATGCATTTCAACCATTTAAACAGGAGTCTGTGAACTTAACCATTTGCGAAAATTGATATTTCGTAGTTACCTCAAAATGTTTATTGAAAGTATTACTTGGATGCTACCCCAAGCTGAAGACAAAATCATTGTGCGTCCATCAGGAAGCCATGGATCACTGAGGAGACTTGAATTATAAATTCCAGGAAAGCTACCATCCTTGGGACACATAACAACAGGAACCTAGAAATTGTTTCGGAGGAATGTGAAGTGATAAAAAAAGACAGAAATGGCCAAAGGAGACTTCTGTTCAAATATTCAATATCATTATCTTAAGGGAAAAGAACAGGATAAATGCTTTATTATAAATTAGTGACTAACAGATTAATTTCTTTGAGATTTCCATAAGGCATTGGTTGTGCACATTGAAAATTACCACATGAAAAGTAGCAAGGGAAATGAAAACCACGATATCAGGCAGTGTTTAACAAGCCAAGTCAATTTATGAAGCAGCACCCTACCCCAGAAAAGGAGGAAAAGAGTAAACTACAGCTCCATATTTACTAGCTTTCAGTTCTTTTTGCAGAGGAAATATAATTGTAACACCCATATTTTACAATACATGACTTAATACTAAAAAAAATAATAATAATAATACTTTAATATGTATGTGTATAAGAAATTGTCATTTTTTTTAAAGTTGAGATATTATTTTAATTATTACTAATTAATTCTTGATTATCATCATCATCATGATTATTGTTTTTAATATCTCATTTTATGTCATTCATCTTTTCTTTTGCTTCAAGCCCAAGCCCACCACATCATTTTCCTTTTTCTTTATCAAAACTGAGCCAAAGCTCAAAATCAAGCCCATACTTATATTCCATTTTTCTTTTCCTTGGCCCAAGCCAAGCTATTAACCCATTACCTCAAACCCATTACCCCAAACCCAATATCCATTATCTATTAACCCTATATAATCTTCATCCAATCCTAACGCCAAATTCAAATCTTAACCACAATCCTAACAAATCAATACTATCCTATAACAAATCAATCTAAATCAAACTGATCTTCTCTTCTCCCCCTCCCAACAGCCACGCACGCACAGCGGAGACTTCGACTTCTTTTCCCTTCTCTGCTGTTCTCGCGCAAGCCCCCGAACCAATACCAGCAGCCGAGCACACCAACTTCATCTGCTCCCATCTCCGTCTCCCTGCATGGTGATTTTTCTCACTCCTCTCTCTTATATAGGTTTATATAATTGATGTATATATAATTGGTGTGTTATGTATGTGTATGTGTGTGTGGGATGTCATCTTTCGCCTCTCCGTGTGTCGTCGTTGATCGCCGTCGGCGAGCGAGACGCACCCGCGCCCTTCACGGCGAGATCCTCTATCCGTTGACGTCCTCCACGGCCTCCTCCGCCTCCGCCGGCGCCTCCGTTGATTCGCCGCAAGTCCCCGCGGCATGCGTGAGTTTCTCCTTCCCCCTCTTTCTCTGTATGTTAATTTCATGTTTACTGTTAACATATATATATATATATATATATATATATATATATATATATATATATAAGTGAGTGCATGGGGGTGTGCTGTGTGTGCATGCATGGGTTATTTGCATGCATGCGTGGGTGTGTGTGTGTGAGCATTTATTTGTGTGTCTCATTTTCCTTTTCTCTGAATTTTTTTATTTCTTTTATTGCGTGCGTGTGTAGAGGTGCGTGATATTTTGTGACATGCATTTTAGACCACTTCTTTTGTTTGTCAACAAATATGTTAGGAACAATAATACATGCATCTAATTACATTTTCATACTTTATCCATTTTGTAGTTGGAATCATCGTGGCTATTTTTTTATGTCTGCCAATTTAGCACACTCTGGATAAAATGAGCTGAAGATGTATTTTATGACTTGTTGATTATGATTTTCATTCTTCATCTCTGTGAGATTCATGAACAAATCTTAATGGGTGAACTTCCTTGTGCCTTGCAATTAGTTTGGTAAGCTATGAATTCAAGAGCACAGTGGTTGCATAACTTGTTTGTTCTTTCCATCATCAGGCAACCAACATGAATACTTTTGCATAGTAACTTGCTTACTTATTTAGTCACAGGCACATCGATGTACCCGGTGTTCTCAGTTTTATGTGGTTTGATTTTGACAACATGCTTCATGTAAGTCTTGTAAGTACTTAGATAGTATGGCATTCATTTCATGCTACCATGCCTCTACAGCATCCATTTTCATGCGTTGACCTCGTTACTATATAATTTTTCCATATGGGATTAGTTTTAATTAGCAAGGAACACCTGTGCTTGTAATTCATGCCCTTATCAGTAGCATGCATCTCAATAATAGGGATCATGCATAGGACAAAGGCATGATTATACCATAGCTAGACAACCTTAATTCTCTTAGTCATCTAATGTCATTACATTTGCGCATCATCATCTTTCTTTCTAACACTTTTAATTTGACTAATCATAACGGATCTTTGATCTGTATCCCAACATCTCAATAATTTTTTTCATTTATTTCACCTTTCACCCTCTCAAATCCACTCTAGATGAGAGCATCATTAAGCTTCCTCTTCACCAGAATCTGCCGTGAACCACCCACGGCCTGTTGCACCTCCGCCAGAACCTCTAATGACCTTCGGGGACCTCCATCTTCTCCACGACCTCCGTCGGCACGCCAGAGCCACACTTGGATGTGCCACAATCTTGCTCGATGCGGACTCGCTCGTGCAGTTCGAACTGGTAACTATAGACCCAGACCCGATCCGAATTCATGTTCGTTGTGGATCCAATACAATGGCGGTTCGAAGACCAATCTATGGGATGATCCGTAGATCAGTACCGGTTCGTGCAGTGAAGACCAGACGGCGATTCGGATTCAAAACCTCGTCATTTCATGTGAGTGTTTCTCTCTCCTTCTCTCTTTATTCATTAAGTGATTATAGATATGTGGTGCTTGTGATATGATTTGATGTGTTACATGTTTATGTGTGGAGATCACCGAGCATGAAGAGGGACGATCATCTTCCGTTTATTTTACATGTTGGATGCATAGAAATATGATATGCATGATTCTTGATACATGTTAGAACCCCCATGTTTGTCCTATGAATGTCTAGATGATTATTGTAGACCTATCAGGATGTAGCATGAGAGTAATTGAGAGGATGGGGAGATTGAGTATATTGTGCAGGTTTTATTCAGTATTAGGTTGCAGGGTAGGTTAGTCGACTTGCCATCCTATCTAGTCAACTAATACCCCTTTATAGTCGACTTACTCTACCTTGTTAGTCGACTATACCTTCCTCTAGTCGACTACTCATCTTTCCTAGTCGATTAGTGTCTGTCTGAATGTTATATATAGACATCTGATGGATTGTAGACTTCACTCATGGGTTATGTAATGCTTATTGATGGATGACTATGATCTCGAGGGATAGATATTGGTGGTAATGACTTGACTTATCTTGATAGAATTTATATGCATGATATGTATTGCCGAGTGTTGGGACATAATGTTTGATCATTATAGGAGTGGTGATTGTGAAGACTTGAGAAACAGATTAGATTGTTAGAGTGAGAGAGCTGTGTCAGATTATGGATATATATATTGGAACGACAATTATGTATCAGATTACTTGATGTGTATAGCTTACCCTTGAAGTAAATATGTAACATGATCTTGGTTTTAGATTTTTAAATCAAAGACCTTCGGATTTACCTTAATCATATGGATTGATGATCTTACCGACGTTAGATACTAGATATAAAAGATGATCTGGATTTCTTATTGATTGAGGACGTTACCCTCTTTAGTTATGATCTTGACCTAATAGATCTTAGGCATGTATCTGAGATTGCTGAGTTTTAGGATCTTATGATTAACCTTAATAGAAGTGAGAATTTGTGAAGACTTAGGGATCAGAGTAGATTAATAGAGTGAGATTGTGTGATGATCTTGATTATGGTTGGATAAGTTTAATTTAATCTCGAGGATATATATTACTTTATGATTGGTTCTTGACTATTTCAGTTATTGGAGATAGAATTATTATGAGAGTGATTTCATTGATATCAGTGATCATATTATATGTTCAGAGTTTTATGACAAGCTATTGAGACTCGGATATACCAGTGATTTAAAGGATAGAAATATCGATGACTTGGAGGAGACAGCGTCCGTATTTTGGGTGGACCTAGGATTTAGGTTGCGCAGCCGAAAGAGGGTTCCACTGCAGGGTTCCCGTGGGGTGACTGGCACCCCGTCATGTTTCCTGTTATACATGTTATACATGTACATGTTCCTGTTTACATGTTCCTGACTACCTTGCGGTAGGTCCTGGTTCAGCGCCAGGAGTCTGGGCCGTGGTCCCGGGTATGCACGGGACCCACCTAAAGCATGGACAATGTCTCCAACCGATCAGTTTCAATAACTTAAGGGCATCGATTGGCATGTGTGGTAGGCGTAGTATGGGATGCGTCTATTACATGTGACAATTGGTGTTCGCTGACATAATTAATAATAAACTGTTAATGTGTTGTGACTGACTGTAATCACCTGGTTGTATATTTATATATATATCTATGATAGACACTTGATTATAACCAGGACCAGATTATATACTAGATTAGTGATATTGCTAGGATATACAACTAGACATCCGTTGTTTGCTACAGTTGCTTTACTTGCCTCGTACCTGTACTATTATTCTTGCTATCTTTATTCGTGTTGCTTTCATGTATATTATTGTTCAGTTATTCATCTTGTTATTTAGTCTCTTATATTTGCAGTTGTTCTTATTATTATTTATGCACATTGTTTCTTCTACACGAGCTCTTTCCCCTTTACACACACACTCACCATGGTCGCGTTCTGACGACCCTGGATTTGCACGTCCAGATATTGGACGATTGTTCTAATGTGCAGGTGTTCGACGAGACTGTACGTCTTGCGAGGAACTGGACGCTCATTCTTCCGTTTCTGGTATCCTCATCTCTTTTATATCCCTGTCATTTCTTGATTCTACCTTTATCGCTTTCAGCTGCCATCTTTTTATCATTATTCATCTGCTATCATTGTGTAGTCTTATATGTATTATTGCAGTGACCATTGGTTATTATGCTTCTGATTTATAGCTTGATCAGGTTACATTTAGGCTTAGCGTGTATATGTGGGGTATTTTCCTTACGTATATACGTCGCCGACTCTCGTCGCGCCTCCTTTTTAGCGTATTTTGGGAAGTGGGGCGTGACAGGGTTTTCTTGGTATCAGAGCCTAGGTTTTCGACTTGCGATGTTGAATTTTGAATTTTGTTTCGCAAGAGAGACCTAGTTCTTACCGGTAACTTGAATAAGTTATACTTACACTGCAATATACATATACTATTCACAAAATAATATTGACTCCATTTGGAATTGATCGTCCTCCCTTTGGTATTCCATTCTTGATTGTTGATATCCATGATTCCAACACTCCCTTTAGAGCGATTTGGATGTCCATCTTGATTTCATCCTTCTTTCATATTCATTTCTCCTAATTCTGTCTCTTGGAGTGGTTACTCCCTGCTGAAGCCGGTAGTAGAGATCAGAGCGCGCAGCGGAAGCGTAGTGGTGTGGAAGCTTCATCTTCTTCCTAATTTGATTTTTATCATTCCCCGCTTTATTGAAATTTCGAGGACGAAATTTTTATAAGGTGGGTAGAATGTAACACCCATATTTTACAATACATGACTTAATACTAAAAAAAATAATAATAATAATACTTTAATATGTATGTGTATAAGAAATTGTCATTTTTTTTAAAGTTGAGATATTATTTTAATTATTACTAATTAATTCTTGATTATCATCATCATCATGATTATTGTTTTTAATATCTCATTTTATGTCATTCATCTTTTCTTTTGCTTCAAGCCCAAGCCCACCACATCATTTTCCTTTTTCTTTATCAAAACTGAGCCAAAGCTCAAAATCAAGCCCATACTTATATTCCATTTTTCTTTTCCTTGGCCCAAGCCAAGCTATTAACCCATTACCTCAAACCCATTACCTCAAACCCAATATCCATTATCTATTAACCCTATATAATCTTCATCCAATCCTAACGCCAAATTCAAATCTTAACCACAATCCTAACAAATCAATACTATCCTATAACAAATCAATCTAAATCAAACTGATCTTCTCTTCTCCCCCTCCCACAGCCACGCACGCACAGCGGAGACTTCGACTTCTTTTCCCTTCTCTGCTGTTCTCGCGCAAGCCCCCGAACCAATACCAGCAGCCGAGCACACCAACTTCATCTGCTCCCATCTCCGTCTCCCTGCATGGTGATTTTTCTCACTCCTCTCTCTTTATATAGGTTTATATAATTGATGTATATATAATTGGTGTGTTATGTATGTGTATGTGTGTGTGGGATGTCATCTTTCGCCTCTCCGTGTGTCGTCGTTGATCGCCGTCGGCGAGCGAGACGCACCCGCGCCCTTCACGGCGAGATCCTCTATCCGTTGACGTCCTCCACGGCCTCCTCCGCCTCCGCCGGCGCCTCCGTTGATTCGCCGCAAGTCCCCGCGGCATGCGTGAGTTTCTCCTTCCCCCTCTTTCTCTGTATGTTAATTTCATGTTTACTGTTAACATATATATATATATATATATATATATATATATATATATATATATATATATATATATAAGTGAGTGCATGGGGGTGTGCTGTGTGTGCATGCATGGGTTATTTGCATGCATGCGTGGGTGTGTGTGTGTGAGCATTTATTTGTGTGTCTCATTTTCCTTTTCTCTGAATTTTTTTATTTCTTTTATTGCGTGCGTGTGTAGAGGTGCGTGATATTTTGTGACATGCATTTTAGACCACTTCTTTTGTAACACAAGTCCGATTGTCAACAAATATGTTAGGAACAATAATACATGCATCTAATTACATTTTCATACTTTATCCATTTTGTAGTTGGAATCATCGTGGCTATTTTTTTTATGTCTGCCAATTTAGCACACTCTGGATAAAATGAGCTGAAGATGTATTTTATGACTTGTTGATTATGATTTTCATTCTTCATCTCTGTGAGATTCATGAACAAATCTTAATGGGTGAACTTCCTTGTGCCTTGCAATTAGTTTGGTAAGCTATGAATTCAAGAGCACAGTGGTTGCATAACTTGTTTGTTCTTTCCATCATCAGGCAACCAACATGAATACTTTTGCATAGTAACTTGCTTACTTATTTAGTCACAGGCACATCGATGTACCCGGTGTTCTCAGTTTTATGTGGTTTGATTTTGACAACATGCTTCATGTAAGTCTTGTAAGTACTTAGATAGTATGGCATTCATTTCATGCTACCATGCCTCTACAGCATCCATTTTCATGCGTTGACCTCGTTACTATATAATTTTTCCATATGGGATTAGTTTTAATTAGCAAGGAACACCTGTGCTTGTAATTCATGCCCTTATCAGTAGCATGCATCTCAATAATAGGGATCATGCATAGGACAAAGGCATGATTATACCATAGCTAGACAACCTTAATTCTCTTAGTCATCTAATGTCATTACATTTGCGCATCATCATCTTTCTTTCTAACACTTTTAATTTGACTAATCATAACGGATCTTTGATCTGTATCCCAACATCTCAATAATTTTTTTCATTTATTTCACCTTTCACCCTCTCAAATCCACTCTAGATGAGAGCATCATTAAGCTTCCTCTTCACCAGAATCTGCCGTGAACCACCCACGGCCTGTTGCACCTCCGCCAGAACCTCTAATGACCTTCGGGGACCTCCATCTTCTCCACGACCTCCGTCGGCACGCCAGAGCCACACTTGGATGTGCCACAATCTTGCTCGATGCGGACTCGCTCGTGCAGTTCGAACTGGTAACTATAGACCCAGACCCGATCCGAATTCATGTTCGTTGTGGATCCAATACAATGGCGGTTCGAAGACCAATCTATGGGATGATCCGTAGATCAGTACCGGTTCGTGCAGTGAAGACCAGACGGCGATTCGGATTCAAAACCTCGTCATTTCATGTGAGTGTTTCTCTCTCCTTCTCTCTTTATTCATTAAGTGATTATAGATATGTGGTGCTTGTGATATGATTTGATGTGTTACATGTTTATGTGTGGAGATCACCGAGCATGAAGAGGGACGATCATCTTCCGTTTATTTTACATGTTGGATGCATAGAAATATGATATGCATGATTCTTGATACATGTTAGAACCCCCATGTTTGTCCTATGAATGTCTAGATGATTATTGTAGACCTATCAGGATGTAGCATGAGAGTAATTGAGAGGATGGGGAGATTGAGTATATTGTGCAGGTTTTATTCAGTATTAGGTTGCAGGGTAGGTTAGTCGACTTGCCATCCTATCTAGTCAACTAATACCCCTTTATAGTCGACTTACTCTACCTTGTTAGTCGACTATACCTTCCTCTAGTCGACTACTCATCTTTCCTAGTCGATTAGTGTCTGTCTGAATGTTATATATAGACATCTGATAGATTGTAGACTTCACTCATGGGTTATGTAATGCTTATTGATGGATGACTATGATCTCGAGGGATAGATATTGGTGGTAATGACTTGACTTATCTTGATAGAATTTATATGCATGATATGTATTGCCGAGTGTTGGGACATAATGTTTGATCATTATAGGAGTGGTGATTGTGAAGACTTGAGAAACAGATTAGATTGTTAGAGTGAGAGAGCTGTGTCAGATTATGGATATATATATTGGAACGACAATTATGTATCAGATTACTTGATGTGTATAGCTTACCCTTGAAGTAAATATGTAACATGATCTTGGTTTTAGATTTTTAAATCAAAGACCTTCGGATTTACCTTAATCATATGGATTGATGATCTTACCGACGTTAGATACTAGATATAAAAGATGATCTGGATTTCTTATTGATTGAGGACGTTACCCTCTTTAGTTATGATCTTGACCTAATAGATCTTAGGCATGTATCTGAGATTGCTGAGTTTTAGGATCTTATGATTAACCTTAATAGAAGTGAGAATTTGTGAAGACTTAGGGATCAGAGTAGATTAATAGAGTGAGATTGTGTGATGATCTTGATTATGGTTGGATAAGTTTAATTTAATCTCGAGGATATATATTACTTTATGATTGGTTCTTGACTATTTCAGTTATTGGAGATAGAATTATTATGAGAGTGATTTCATTGATATCAGTGATCATATTATATGTTCAGAGTTTTATGACAAGCTATTGAGACTCGGATATACCAGTGATTTAAAGGATAGAAATATCGATGACTTGGAGGAGACAGCGTCCGTATTTTGGGTGGACCTAGGATTTAGGTTGCGCAGCCGAAAGAGGGTTCCACTGCAGGGTTCCCGTGGGGTGACTGGCACCCCGTCATGTTTCCTGTTATACATGTTATACATGTACATGTTCCTGTTTACATGTTCCTGACTACCTTGCGGTAGGTCCTGGTTCAGCGCCAGGAGTCTGGGCCGTGGTCCCGGGTATGCACGGGACCCACCTAAAGCATGGACAATGTCTCCAACCGATCAGTTTCAATAACTTAAGGGCATCGATTGGCATGTGTGGTAGGCGTAGTATGGGATGCGTCTATTACATGTGACAATTGGTGTTCGCTGACATAATTAATAATAAACTGTTAATGTGTTGTGACTGACTGTAATCACCTGGTTGTATATTTATATATATATCTATGATAGACACTTGATTATAACCAGGACCAGATTATATACTAGATTAGTGATATTGCTAGGATATACAACTAGACATCCGTTGTTTGCTACAGTTGCTTTACTTGCCTCGTACCTGTACTATTATTCTTGCTATCTTTATTCGTGTTGCTTTCATGTATATTATTGTTCAGTTATTCATCTTGTTATTTAGTCTCTTATATTTGCAGTTGTTCTTATTATTATTTATGCACATTGTTTCTTCTACACGAGCTCTTTCCCCTTTACACACACACTCACCATGGTCGCGTTCTGACGACCCTGGATTTGCACGTCCAGATATTGGACGATTGTTCTAATGTGCAGGTGTTCGACGAGACTGTACGTCTTGCGAGGAACTGGACGCTCATTCTTCCGTTTCTGGTATCCTCATCTCTTTTATATCCCTGTCATTTCTTGATTCTACCTTTATCGCTTTCAGCTGCCATCTTTTTATCATTATTCATCTGCTATCATTGTGTAGTCTTATATGTATTATTGCAGTGACCATTGGTTATTATGCTTCTGATTTATAGCTTGATCAGGTTACATTTAGGCTTAGCGTGTATATGTGGGGTATTTTCCTTACGTATATACGTCGCCGACTCTCGTCGCGCCTCCTTTTTAGCGTATTTTGGGAAGTGGGGCGTGACAATAATCTTTTTCCTTAACAGATAAAAGCTATAATCCACAGAACAAAATTCATAGTGCTTCTGCTCATTTGGGACGAGGCCCCAATGCATGTTCATTATTTTCACAAAATTTGAGAGAAATTGGCATATGGTCACAAACTAACAAAACATTTACAGACTTAAACAACTGCTTGTAACAATATTACTACGGATGCTAACCTTTCAAATGTAAGTATATATATTAAATTTATCCCTTTTAGATTTTCTAGAATAAAGGATAGCCCGAACTTCATCCAGATGGTCCAGAATGAATTGAACCCAGACTAGACACCTCTTGCAAGTTGCAAGACACCCTGTCACTATGCTAGACTTGGGTACATAATTAATTTCTTTTCAATGATCATTAGTAAGCAATACAATGAAGGACAAGAAGTAAAAACATCAGGCTTTTAGTACAAATTCTGTTGATATATCAGAGCCTACAGTCTCAATGGAACAAACAAGTCTTTATAAGAAGCGATATGAAAATATAGGAAGCATGGAGTGGAATTAATTCACAAACTGGTCAACCCTATTTCTCTAGATTAGAGTAGTACTAAAATCATAACCCAAGTAGTCCCACCTTGGAGTTATGGAATTAATGGAACAAACCTGAGGTACTCTTTATTACACCAAAATAAAACTAGTAACTTAAGCTCTAATTGCTACATGAGTGACCTTTGTATTAACTTGTATTAACTCAATGTACTTAGTGTGGCATGTAACTTCTATGTACTTCAACCCCATATAAGGGTTCATATGTTGGTGTTGTAAAGCAAGCAAGAAGAAACAAAAGAGCAAAGCAAAGCATCGCAAAGCCCCTCACTTTGTGCAAAGCACCTCACTTTGTGCAAATCAGTAGCTTGAGTGAGTTCATTTGTGTGGTGGTACTACAAGGGAAGCAACCCATTACCTAATAGAGCTCATCCAACACCTCTACTCTTCCCTGTCTCCCGATTCTAAAAATTGGTATCACAGCCATACTATGTTTCCTCTCTTCAACCATTAGCCTCAAACAACATTTTCCAACCTCAAGTTCCGAAGCTGACCAAAGACAATTTTGACAATTGGTGCATACAAATGCGTGCACTGCTTGCTTCCATGGATGTGTGGGAGCTTGTAGTAGATGGCTACAAGGAGCCAGAGTCACCCGAAGAAGAGGCTGCTATAACAAAGAAGTTGAAAGATCAACTCAGAAGCTCTAGGAAGAAGGATAACAAGGCCCTTTACACCATCTATCAAGGTGTGGAGGAAGCAACATTTGAGATCATTGCAGCAACGCGAACATCAAAAGAAGCATGGGAGCTACTACAAAAGACTTACATGGGAGTTAACAAGGTAAAGAAAGTTCGTTTCCAAACTTTCCAAACTTTACGTAATAAGTATGAAAGTTTGGAGATCAAAGATTTTGAATCAATTACTGAGTATCACTCGAGAGTCATGGTGGCAGTTAACCAGCTCAGAAGAAACGGTGAACTACTATCGGATGTCATTGTGATGGAAAATATCATGCAGTCATTAATCCAAAGTTTGACTATGTGGTTCCGGCGATTGAAGAAGCACACGATCTTGAAGAAATGTCTATAGAGGAGCTAACGGGTTCTCTTCAAGTCTATGAGAAGCATATGCAGTGAAGGTATTCAGCAAGTACAGAGCAAGCATTAGACTCAAGGTTGACTCTTGGCGATCAAAGAATTGGTCATGGAAATCTCGATCCATATTGAGGCGGTTGCAGCGGAGGTCGAGGTCGAGGTCGAGCCCAAGGAGGGTAATATCAACAAGAACAAGGAAGAAATTCCAATACCAATCGTGGTAGAGAAGCTACAAGAGGATGATCCATTCGTGGCCGTGGAAACAGAAGCAGGCAGTGTTACAAATGCAACAAGATTGGGCATTATGCATCTGAATGTTGGAATCAATCTTTTGATTGAGGACAACAGTCTGATTATGCATATGTTGTAGAAGAAGATTTGACAGTCCTTGCACAAGAGGATGAGACTGACCAAAAAAATGTATGATTTCTTGATTCAGGAGCAAGTAATCACATGTGTGGAAGAAAGGAGATTTTTAAGGATTTTTCGAAGAATGTGCAAGATAATGTCAGCCTAAGAGACTCATCCAAGCTTCAGGTGAAAGTTAAAAGAAAAATGAAAATTTTTCAAAAGGATGAAAAGCCGCAATATATCTCTAATGTCTATCATGTGCCCAACATGAAAAGCAATATCCTTTGTCTTGGGCAACTTCTTGAAATGGGTACATAATCCACATGGAGGATAATCTTCTCAATCTGAAGGATACAAAAGGAAGGTTGATAGCAGAGGCGCAAATGGCGAAGAATCGCATGTTTCTTCTCCATCTCAAGACAGAGTGCAGAAGTGTTTCTATGGGCTCATCGATAACGAGTCTTGGAAGTGGCATCTACGCTTTGGGCATCTAAAATTCGGTGGCTTGAATCTACTGTTCAGAGCATATACAGTGAGAGGACTGCCGCCTATTGAGCATCCAAATCATGCTTCGAGGTGTGAACACTTGCAAAGCAGCAAAGACTACCTTTTCCGAAGGGTGGATCATGGAGGGTGAAAGCACCATTGCAGTTGTTACATATTGATATCTGCTGCCAGTTGCAATCACCTTCCCGTGGAGGTAACCAGTACTTTATAACTTTCATTATTCACAAAGTAAAAAAGTTATTGGTTTATTTCTTGAAAGAAAAGTCTGTTGCATTTTAAGTTTTCAAAAACTTTAAAGCTTGTGTTGAAACACAGAGCGGTTACAAGTTGAAAGTACTGAGGTGGGGAGTACACATCAAATATGTTCAAAAATTATTGTAGACAGGTTGGTGTTTTAAAACAATTTACCGTTGACTACTCTTCGCAACAGAAAGGAGTGGCTGAAAGAAAGAACCGAACCATCCTCGACATGACGAGAACCATGCTGAAGGAGAAGAGTTTGCCAAAGAAGTTTTGGACGGAGGCTGTTGTATGCACAGCCTATCTACTCAATCGTTATCCGACGAAAAGTGTCAAGAACATGGCACCCCAAGAAGCATGGAGTGGAGAAAAGCTTGACGTGGAGCACCTTCGAGTATTTGGGAGCATACCAGAAGCAAAGAGAAAGAAGCGAGATCACGGAGAGAAGCGCATATTCATCAGCTACGATGGAGAATCAAAGCTGACAAGCTCTACAACCCACATGCTAATAAAATTCTGGTAAGTAGAGATGTAATAATCAATAAAGGAGAAGCATTGGACATGGAATGAAGGAGATGACAGCAAAGGAAAAGGAGTTGCAAAAGATGAACAAGAAGGAGACTCTCAAAGTACTCCAACTGAACAGCAACAAAAAAGAGAAGGTCTGCACACTCCTGTGCAAAGTGCTCCATCATCCTCTGCAGGAACACCAGTACAATGTTACACCCTCAAGGAAGAGCAGTAGATTATCATATGGTGGCTCCAGTTAGTCTACAAGCTCTACCCCCAACAAGCTAAGAAGATTGAGTTGTATCTATGAGGAGACGGAAGAAGATGAACAAACTAACCTTTTCTGCCTCTATGCTCATCATGAGCCTCGCAACTTCCAAGAAGTAGTAGAAGAAGGAAGTTGGAGGCCTGGGATGGAGAAGGAAATCCATGCCATTCAGAAGAATGAAACCTAGGAATTAAATCCATTTCCTCCTGGGCAGCAAGCAATTTGACAAATGGATGCAAAACAGAAGAATGGCATGGACTATGAAGAAGTTTTTGCGCCAGCAGCTTGGCTTGACACGGTAAGAATGCTGATCTCATTCGTCACACATCATAGGTGGAACATATCAACTAGATGTTAAGTCTGCTTTCCTCAATGGTGCTCTTGAGGAAGAAGTGTATGTGGAGCAGCCTGATGGTTTCGTGGTACGAGGAGAGATAAAGTGTATCATCTGGAAAAAAAACACATTATGGTCAAAAACAGGCATCATGAGCATGGAATGCACACATCGGCAACTGCATGACAATGGCTTCACCAAATGTCCATTTGAGCATGCACTCCATATAAAGAAAGGAGATGGTGATAATATTCTTATCATATGCCTTTATATCAATGATTTGCTATTTACAGGGAACAACGAGGAGATATTCCAGGATTTCAAACAAGCAATGTTCTAGGAGGTTGAGATGACAGATTGTGGACTCATGTCCTATTTTCTTGGCATCAAAGTACATCAAGCAGCTGATGGAATCTTCATATCTCAGAAGAAGTATGTTAAGGAGATACTGAAGAAGTTCAAGATGGATAGTTGCAATCCTGTGAACACGCCCGCTGTAACGGGCCTCAAGCTATCAAAAGAAGCAGATGGAAGAGTTGTTGAGTCCACACTATTTTTGAAGCGATATGGCCAAGGGATGTCTTGGAGGAGTTGGACCATCCACAAGAAGGACCCACGGTGATAAATGTGGACAAGTAGTCAGCCATAAAACTCGACAAGAATCCAGTGCAGCACGGGAGGAGCAAGCACATCAACACCAGATTTCATTTTCTCAAAGATTATGTCAAGCAGAAATCCATTGCACTCGAGTATTGTTACACTCTGGGCCAAGTTGCAGACATATTCACCAAGCCCCTATCGATAGATGCATCCAGAAGATTAAGAGACAAGATTGGCATGACTACACTTCAGGTTTGAGGGGGTGATTTGTTGGAGTCATGGAACTAATTGAACAAACATGAAGTACTCTACATTAAACCAAAATAAAACTAGTAACTTAAGCTCTAGGTACTACATGAGTAACCTTTTGTGTTAACTCAGTGTACTTAGTATGGCATGTAACTTCTATGTTCTTCAACCCTATATAAGGGTTCATATGTTGTTGTTGTTGTTGCAAAGCAAACAAGAAGAAAACAAAAGAGCAAAGCAAAGCATTGCAAAACTACTCACTTTGTGCAAAGCATTAGCTTGAGTGAGTTCATTTGTGTGGTGGTACCACAAGGGTAGAAACTCAGTACCCAAGAGAGCTTGGAGTTAGCCAAACATCCAACGCCTCTACTCTTCCCTGTTTCCCGATCCTACACCTTGGACGAAATTGTGGCACTTTTATTTGAACATAATAGAGAAACCTCATGCAATTAAAGAACATGGAGTACTTTTTTCTTGAGAGAAAATATAGTATATTACCAAAAAGAACTGTATTTTGTGGGAGTAAAGGAAAGTAAGAGGTTACCACTTCAATGATATCAATTGATCGATGATGCTTCCAGTCAACAGACCAATCTAGTCTGTGCAGTGATTTTGTAACTGCGTGTGCTCCAGTATCCACAGCAGTTATTGCAGATAGAAATACAAGAAACTTTCCATCTGGGCTGTATATAGAAATTTGTCTAGTCCAGTTAGAATTTCTAAGAAATGTCTTAAGAGCTTAAGCATAAATTTCATCATTCTCACTGTTTAATCAACCAAAAGAAGTGCAACATCAAGAACATCAGCAGATATCAACAACAACCAAAGTATTTATAGCAAAATTTTAAGGATCTAGGAAGCATGAACACTCCTATCATGAACTATTGTCTCTGTTGGACACATATTGGGCAAGACATTTCTTGGCTACTTCTTTAAAAATATGCTTCCAGCACTTCTGGAATGTGCCTTCAATTTTAGAGTATATATATTTTTTGATCTAAGACATTTCTTTCACACTTCTTTCACACTTTGATATGCATTACACAAATGAATTATGGTTTATCATGTTTTTAGTGTTAACATTTTGTTGTTTTCAGGAAATAGTTCACTTAACACTCTGATAATCTTAGGATGTTTTAATATAGGAAGTGACATAATATAGGAAGTGACATAAATTAACTTCAAGTTTCCCTTTTTCAAAAACACATCAATCTATGGGAAGATGGAACATAAAAGCTAAGACATAATGTGTGCAGCGCTTATATAAAGTTTTCTAAATGTACGAATGAAACTTATCACACCCACAGCACAATAATCCAAATACACTCAAATATTAGGGACTGGAACTTGAAGCAATTGCATTCAGAACTTCGTTGAATATTGTTAGGAAATTTGATTTGTATAAGGAGTGGTATATAAGTTGTATTAGGAGTAGAATATAAATAGGAGTAGAATTAGACTTTCTTGTGTTTATATTGTAATTACCTAAATAAGAGTCATATTGCAGTTATCTAATTAGGAATAAAAGGTGTCCTACTTGTATTATGAGTTCGTAATTGTATTTGCCTATAAATAAGAGTATAAAGGAGGACTTATTAGCTCTCTAATTTTCATAGTCTAAATCTTCTCATAGTATCAGAACCTTACAATTCTTGGTCCTTCGCAACCTTCGCCGTCATCTCTATTTGCCATCAAAAGATCATCATCAACATCTTCTCCCTCGTTTTCTTTTCTTTTTCTTATTATTCAAATCTGATTCAGATATGTAAAAATACTTTACTGTTCACATGAATAGTACCGCGGCAGTACTGTTCACCGTGAATAGTAACAATAAAAAAAGACAAGGAGGTTTGATGTTAGTTAGGTTATTCTCTTTTCAGAATATGTATTGTTTTTGAATACTTAGAGTTTGGTGATTTTATATAAATTGCTTTAGATTCCGAGAAATGATCATCTTTTGGGTTATTTGTTGGGTGTTTAGATCTTGAGAGAAAATCGTTTGCTTGGGTATTTCGGTGTGTTTATATCATGAGAGAAGATCAGTTCCAGAAAAGAGTTAAGGAGTATGACAGAAGAGGAGTATAACGCCAGTAATTTCAGTTATTTCAACAATTTTAATAGTTTCAAGTATTTCAACAGTATCAGGCCACCTAGATTCATCTTTTGAATAACCTGCTTAATAATTTCAACAGTTTCATATGTTTCAGCGGTTTCAAATTGCCCAGATGTCATCTTCTCCTTCACAACTACTCTGTCACAGACAGGTAACTCTAGAGCTTGTCTTACATCGTCTTCTCCTACAAGGATTATAGATTCATAGGATTCTAATCACATGACTAGGAATAAAAGTATTATGTCATCTCTTGATTCTATGTGCTCTTTTTTGCCGATGATTCTACTTCTATCTAAGGTATAGGAATTGCTAATGTTACAACTTCTCTATCTCTATCATTACTTTATGTTCCAAACATTCTTTTCAGCTTACTATCAGTAGTAAGATTACAAGAATGTTAAATTGTTCATTAAAATTCAATCTTATGTTTTTTGTATTTCAAGAACTTAGAACAAAAAAGATGATCGGCATTGTTCGTGAGAAAGACAGGTTGTATTACTTGAATTTGGTCTCCAAACAAGTAAACTTGGTCTCCAAACTAATGACATGCTCCAGTTCTATTTCACTTCTTGGTCAATTGTCAGTTAGGTCATCCCTCTCTATCGGTTTAAAATTTTTGATTCTTAAGTCTAGTCAGGATGAGTCTTTAGAATGTGAGTCGTGTCAACTAGGAAAGCATCATCGAATGCATCATCGAATGTCTTATCCAAGTAGAATCAATAAAAAGAGCTAATCATTCATTTGATTTAATTCATTTAGATGTGTGGAGTTCATGTTCAATAAAATTCAAACTTAATTTTCAGTATTTCATTACTTTTATGAATGCTAGTCGCTTGTTACTTGGCTTTAGCTCATAAAATCTTGTTCTAAGATCTTTTTTATATCTCAAAGTTTTTGTTCTGAGATTAAAACTCAATTTAACATTTTTGTGAAAATCTTAAGATCTGCTAATGCTGAGTACTTTAGTTCATCTTTCATAAATTTTATAACTGAGCATGGCATTATTCATCAATCTTTATGTGCTTATATTCCTCAATAAAATTATGTTCCTAAATACAAAAACAGTCATTTGCTTGAAACTACTTGCACATTGCTTATAGAAAAGTTCTTAAATATTTTTGGAGTGATGCAATTTTTATAGCATGTTATTTAATTAATCGAATTCCTCCACTTACAAAATAAAAATCTCGTATTTGGCTTTATATCCTCAAAATGATCTGTTTTCCATGCCACCATAAATTTTTGGGTGTACATATTTTGTTCAGAATAATGATCCTCATAAAACTAAACTGGATTCTCATGCTCTTAAATATTATTTTTCTTAGGTATTCTCAGACATAAAAGGGTATCAGTGTTATTATCCTAGATTATTTTCTTGTTTTAGCTGATGTCATATTTTTTAGTCTAAATCCGAGTTTGATAATGAGTTTTCTTCCTTAGAGTTCAAGGATGACAATATGTTTTTTCTTATTTAAGATTACCAGTCATGCATACTCTATAATCGATTGATATAAATCTAAGATACATTATCAAATGTACATGGAGAACCAAAAAACCCCTCACCGGTTTGGAGAATCAACTAAAGTTTTCACAAGACGTACTTCTAATGCATTTGTGCCAACATCTTCTACTATTCAAATTTTCATAACACAGACTAGTGAGAATATATCTACATTACCCTCTAGTGATACTAATACTGATTCTCACAGTATTTCTAATGATAACTTTATTGTCTTTTGTAAAGGTAAATGCACTTGCATATCTCACCCTATCTCTCGCTTTATATCTTATTCACACTTGTCTCCTTCTATTCATGCCTTTATTTTTTTAGACTCATATTTTGTTCCCAACCTGTATTAGAAGCCCTATCTATCGCAAGTTGTAAGGCTGCCATAAAGGAAGAAATGTTAGCTCTAGAAAGAATAGAACCTAGGATCTTGATGTTCTTCCTCCACGTAGAAAGATACTTGGACGTCGGTGGGTGTACACTGACTTCCCAGTAGTTCCTTAGCTCGAATGAAGGTTTGTCTGGTTGTTAAAGATTATCCTCAGATGTATGACATGGATTATCAAGACACCTTCTCGCCAATTGCAAAGCTGACATCTGTGCAGATTCTTATCTCTTTGGCTACTACCGGTCACTAGCCCCTCCATCAATTAGATGTCAAGAATGATTTTCTTAATGGTGTTCTTGACGAGGAGGTTTACATAGAGTAACCACTTCATTTTATTGCTCAGGGTCAAAGAAGGAGTGCAGGCTGCAGAAAAAATCTTTGCATTAAATGAAGCAGTCACCGAGAGCTTAGTTTGGATGATTTGCGTTTGTTGTTAGGCTTTTGGTCTTTTTCGTTCTCAGAAGGATCACTACGTTATGGCGACATTAAAGGAAAAAAATTACTCTTTCTAGTGTGTGTTGATGATATCATTATCACTAGCGATGATACTCAAGGGATTGCAGACTGAAGTGCTACTTGAAGCATTTTTAGACAAAAGACCTTGGCTCTTTGCGATACTTGGCATTGAAGTAAAATTACTCTTTTTCAGAGAAAGTATGTGCTTGATATGCTATCTAAGGTAGATATATTGGGGTGCATAGCTGTTGATACACTCATGAAAGCTAAAGGCAAGCTGCCACAGATAGAGGGAGATCTTAGATGATCCTATCATCCTGATAGGTATCAAAGATTAGTGAGTAAGTTGAACTATCTAATAGTAATTAAACCTCATCTTGCATTTGTTGTGAGCGTTGTTAGTCATTTTCTCTCAGCACAAAGGACTACCCATTGGGATGCATTATTATAGATTCTCAGGTACTTAAAGAAGATTGCTGGTGAAGAGCTTTTATATTCAGATTGTGTGCACACTAGAGTTGTTGGTTTCTCCCACAGGCTTTGCGTTGTTCTTGAAGAAAATCTTGTGTCATGAAAAAGCAAAAAGCAGAGTAGTATTACGGTCTAGTGCGGGTCAGAGTTTCGTACGATGACAGATGTAACTTATGAATTGGTTTGAGTCAGAGACTTGTTGCCTAAGCTTGGCTTTACTCCAAAGCATCTTTTGAGGTTATACTGTGATAATCAGGCCACTATTCATAGAGTTGAAAATCCAAGTATTTCATGAGCGCATAAAACACATTGAACTGGATTTTCATTTAGTATGCCAGAAGATAGAAGAGAAGATTGTTCAAACTCGATATGTTCTATCCGATCATCAGTTGGCAGATCTATTCACAAAATCTCTTGAAAAGACATGAATTGATTTTATTTATGACAAGCTGGGCGTATATAATATATATGCTCTAACTTGAGGGAAAATGTCAGGAAATATGATTTGTATTAGGTGTAGAATAGGGATGGAGTAGAATTAAACTTTCTTATATCTATATTATAGTTACCTAATTAGGAGTCATATTGTACTGCATAATCAGGGTCACAAGAGTTCTACTTGTATTAAGAGTTGAAATTGTATTTGCCTATAGTTAAGTATGTATAGATATGACTCATTAACTCTCTAATTATCATAGTCTAAATCTTATCAAATATATTAAAAGTTATTATTTCCTTTATATTAAAAAATATTTCATCTGTATGGTTGGAAAGATCTAGTTATATGATGAAACCCATAGATGCATGCCAAAACTAAGTAATTGATAGGTAAAATCACTTGCAAATTGACTGCAAATTATAGCCGTCACCATGGGTATAGTTTACCTAAAACGAGGAAAGAAAGCACTGCTCATGCCACTAGTCAAATTGATTGCACAGGCTGCATCTTCATTTCCACTGAAATATAATTAAGAGACCTATGTTACAATTAACTGGTGATGGAAACACAATTAATAAACATAAAAGTGCAGTCAATCAACTGCAGAAACATCTCAAATGAAATATAGCCATTAAATAAGAGAAAACACACTTGAATCTTAGTTCATCACTATCTGATTCGCAAAAGGAGCCTTGACTGCATACAAGGCACATGGCCTGTTGTAGCAAACTTTCATACCAAGCTTTCTTTCCACATTCTGAGGACCAATTTCTGATGACCACCCAACAAAAACTAAGTTGTTTTGAGAATTATTGGAGGGTGATGAAGCCCATACTACTTGCCCGACGCTTAATGACTTTGGGATTCCCTCAGCAGGTCGTGCTTCTCCACTGCGACAATAGAAGAAAACTAAAAGATGGGATTGCATTCAGAACTGGGACATATATAAAGCTGAAAGCAGACCTCTTAATGTCAACAACAAAAAGAGCAGGCTTTCTTTTTCCCGAATAGTTTCACCCCAGTCCTCTTCCCAATCCCCTTGACCTTTCCAGCTTCCACAGTTCTTATCAGATGAATCTTCTTTCTTATACACTGAACTATCAAAAAGTGGCTTAGATGGAGATGGCTCTTCCGCAATATATGCAATGAGAGATTCTTCACGATCCCATGAAATGCCCTCAAACCTTAGAACATGTAAGAAAACAAATTACAAGTCATCCCTGGACACTTTAAGAGAACAAATTACACTACATGTACAGCTATAGTACTAAGCTAGCGAAGGAGAAAATAAGTTACCATCTGTCTGTATACAAGGAACCATGAACTGATTTTGGGATGTGTATCTCCTTTTCCAAATGAGAAGGACCCCATATTTCAAGCGTAGTTGATAATTCCTTTTCTCTGTTCCGAACTACAAGAAGCTTTGTGCCTGATGGTGATGGAACAACTGCAGATGCACCTAGGATTTCAATCGGATAGGGAGACCACTCAAAACTTACATTATCAACATTTTGCTTTGAAATACGGGACGATAGGATATATGTCCTCTTTTTGTTTGCTAAGAGATTTACTTGACTAATGGAGAACATTGCTTGCGAGCTGTTTTCTGCAGATAAAATAATGAGCATGATTATGTAGGATACTAGTGCAAACGACAGAAACTTGCACCACAAGTATCAAATAATGGATAAATCTAGAGGACAAAAAATGAAGGAGAAGAAAAGATCTCCAGGATAGATATACCAGAGTGAAGTATCCATACCACTCTCTGATTTAACAATCCACGCCTTATCAATGCTAGGGATATTAGTAAATTCTTGGAGCAATTCAACCTCAGAAACATGTTTTTCTGCTGTTGTTGGATCTAAGCTTAATGGGAAATCCTTTGTACCAATGCTTTTAGGTGCTTGTAAACCCGATGAAGTTATTAACTCCTGGAAATCCCTACGATAAATAAGGTGATATGATAGATCAGAGGTAATCTGCCAAAGTAGAGAAGTAGACAGCAAAATAACCAACTGAAAAAATACTATAGTGGTGCATTAGCTGTTTTTCCAAGAATTTTTTGCCATAAAGAACCAGTGAAACAACAATGTGACAGGAGAAGATTGACCAATACATGTAAAAATTCCCTTACAAGAACACTTTACTCCCAGGAACCAATATTTCAAGACACTTGAATTTCTCAAACCAATACAACATAGAATCGTAAATTCAAGGGTCAAATAAAGTTATGAAATACATGCATCGCATGTATCTTTTCTTTTTCTCTTTCTGAACATTGGGCCATAGCAGGACTAGAACTCATGACTCCCCACAACCCACTCTCAACCCTTTACCACTGAGCCAGACGTTATTGCCCACGTATCATATATATCGAAACACGTTATATAGGCTATACAAGAAGTTACCTTTAAAGTTATTATTGAATGACGGTCGCTACAAGGTTCAGGCAGCCGTTACCATCAATGGTTGGGGAAAGATACATACGCAACAGGAACTCACGTCCATCGGTGAGGAACAAAATAAGCCAAAGAGCCAAATGAAATCATACTCCATTGTATTCAACAAACATATCTAGTGCAATACCAAATGCGAGAACACAGTTGACGCAAGTCATTCTACGTTCGGCTCTTCTTCCATCATCAAACTCTATATGTAAAGGAAAGACATGCGCAATCACTCGGTCCGTCTTTATTCAAACATCAAAATCATTACTTTGAGAGGCCTCTTCTCGGGTGAAGGATGAAAATGTCACCCCAGCGTTTCATTGAGATGGTGAACAAAATTCCTATTTCTCGGGTTCGGGATATATTTAAAAAAAAAAAAAAAACAAAGTAAAAACTACAGTCGTGTATGCACAGTGTGAGTGCACATAAGGTGTTTGATAATATGCCAGAAAGGCCCAACAATGAAAGAAACAACCACAAACAATCCTCAAATATGCAAATGCTCAAATAAGAGCAGAGATGGTTACTTTGAGGGAGAGAAGAATCTGACGCGAGAAGAGCGCAGGGAGAGCTTGAACTGGGGAGCTCCCCACCAACATTGAGGGGTCGCCAACAGAGTTGCCATGCAGATTGATGAACTCCACACACATCAATGGAGATGCAAACTACTAGTATAGAATAAACTATTGAACCAATACAGTCTGGCCTACGGCCATTGGAAGCATTTACTTGATGATGTGGCTTGACACTTGACAGGATAATATAAAGGATGAGAAAGAGACACACCTTTAATTCCGGTCACGAGTCAGGTGACCTATGAATCTGACATGAGCTTTTTTTTTTTTTTTTAAGCTCACCGCCTTTTGCTGAGGTGGGCCCCCGGGGCTCCCTCTATCGGACGGGTGACCGCGCGCGGTGTGCAAAAAGCGATGAGAAATTTTTTTTCATCAGACATGCCCATGGCAGTGAGAGGTGTCATCGGATCGGTTACAGATCGAATATTACATTTATCATATCTATATCTGTACCTAACTTTCGAATACGAATATGGATACGACGGATGTGTGATATCCGTATTCGTCAAAATCAGTTATCGGATACGGGTGTGATATTAGCGGATCGGATGCGAATACTAATCGGATATGTAAAAATAGATATAATTAAGGATAAACTAAATGAATATACTTAAATTATTTTTTCTCATCTATAACAATATAAAATGTGTTACATACTATGATATTATTGTGTACATATCAATGTTTTCACCGTATTCATTGTCGTTCAGTTTCAATAGCAATGGATTACACGATTTCCGGTGCTAAATGTCGATTCAGATGTCACGGTTGACGTCAAAATACTTAAAATATCGTGTGCTACTCTTGCAAGAATCAGATACTTTCCACGATTACTTTTTCACCAACTCAAAATATTAAAACCTATTGCCTCATTTTTTTTGAAGAATAGCCTCTTCCATACGAATATCATTATCAAGCACGCAAACTTCAAATATCGGATCAGATACGGCTCAGATATTGCCTTTACCATAACTGTATCCACGCCTAACTTTCGGATACGGATACGGATACGGATACTGACGGATGTGAAGAAATGATATCCGTATCCGAGTTGGAGGCGGATTCGAATGCAGATATCCGCGGATAATCAGCATCCGATGGCACAGTGCTTCCGGAGCCCATTTCTTTGGGTCCCATAAGACCCGTCAGCCTTACACAACGAATAATTAAAATTAATTAAACTTAGAATTTTTAATACAAAGATGCTCTTTTTTCCGTGAAAGTAGCAAAAAAGTCTCAATTTTGCCCTAACAAGTGGCTCTCACAATCTTTTATTTAAAAAAATCTATTTACTTGCTGTGAAAGCTAAGACAATAAGTCTGACATCTATCTCAGTTTTTATATAAACAGTGATGTGTTAATTTTAGAGTCAAAAGTTTCGAAACCCTGAAAAACTGACACATAAATGCCCACACACTTTCCTCTTCTGTCTTTTTATAGAAGCCAGAGATCCCAAACTCTTGAGTGAAATGAAGCACCGTCCAATCCTGTAACTAACTTCCCCCCCGCGCCCCACCCACCCCCCAACCCCACCCACACACCCAACCCACTCCCACACCTCTCCCGGCCCATACTTTTAATAAATTAAAAAATAAAAATTTACTTTATAATTAGAATCAAATTCTACATTATTCTCCCGTTGAATGTCATTTTTTTGGTCAAACTCTTTAATAAATTTTAACCGTGCTCATGTCATGTTTTTTATATGGTTGAAATTAAAAGTTACTAAATTAATTAATTCTATAATTTTATTTTTAAGAATACAGTGTACTTAACATCTTAATAATTTCACGTAAATCTTTTTTCATCAAGATATTAATTGTTTTTCTTAACTAGACATGCATATCTAAACATAAATAAAAGATACCATGTACATATTGTCTTGCAAAAGAATGGTCCGCTTTGGTTAGGTTTCACAGAGAATGAACTTCTTAATCTTTGCCTCTCTCTCTGCTGTCCAATTCTTGTTCAAAACTTCTTAATCTCTTGCTAAATACAAACTAGAAAAAACTTTAGAAAATTTTAGAGTACTCATTGTCAAGATAAATTCAATCATACATTGTTAATATTTAATGCTGTTCAATTTGTTAGACACGTTGTGGCGCCCCGCTCCGCGAATATAGGGACGCCACTGCGACGTACATACGCAGGGCGATGGTACCATCACGTATGTACGCTAAGCATCAATACAACATAATACAGGGATTAGAGTACGGAAATACGTGGTGTTATACATTCCAATACAAAATAATACAAGTACTCAGTCATCACATACTGTGACATAATATTACATAAATATTACGTCACTAGGTAGTACAAAAGTAGACAGCACAGGGTATAAAAGATAAGGACTCACGAGTTGGAAGAGGGAATCTCGCGAGCGGGGAAGACGGGATGGAGCTACGGCTGATCCACCTGCTCCTCGAAGAAAGTCTGGTCCTCAACTGAAGGGTCCACCTCAGTCTAAGCTGCTAAATCTGGAGATGCAAATCCAAGGTTGTTAGTGGGCAACCCAGCAAGTGTAAGAAGAACCCAAATGGTAAGTATAAATAAAAGTGAGTGCACCAGGTCAAGTATAATGTACCCAAATTAATAAGCATAGAATAACCACAAGAAATAGTGAAATATGGGAATAACATTAGAATTTATGTGGCATGAAATAAAAGCAAGTGTAGCAGGTCAAATGTCATATAATTAAATCAACAAGCCTGGAATAATAACAATAAATGGCAAATATTGAGATGACAATAAAATTTATGAAGTCAATTATCAAGTTATTATTAAGATTCGTTCAATTTGTATGTTTCGATATATGGCCCATACTATATACTTTCGCATACAAGTCAAGCGAGATTGGTTATTAGAAACTGATGGGGAACGACGAACCATATTTAGAATGGCTCCCGTGCATGCCCGGGACAACGGTCCAGGAGTATCCGGTACTGAGCCAGAACGTACCGCTAGGTACCGGGACTTACTATATGCCCGAAGGTCTTAGTATACGCTCGAACAGGAATAGAGTGTCACCGTTCCCCACAGGGATATACCCAGGGGATTATAGCACACCCGGCAGGCAGGCAAGGAGTAAGGGGTGCCAGTACACCCCTCGGAAGCGCCTGGTGGCCTCTAGATCGAATCCAACAGGCATTAGTTGTACAACATATGTATGGCCACCATAAACACAGAATCTATATTGATACCCATCAATTTTTCCCGCCCCAGTGTAAGTTATTTAAATATAACAGAGTCTCAAATAATAATGTTCACAGGGTATTCACAAAAGTCCAATATTCATGGTTATCCTATTACAGGGGTCAACAGGAGTATTGTAGGATCACCTAGGGGAGTGAATAGGTGATGGCTAATCTAAGGGTCACTTAATACCAAATAATGCGGAAGTACAAACTATTATGACCTAAACTAAACTCTTACACTAAACACCACGTATAACACAAGAGTGTAGCCGAATTCCCCGTGAAGGGCTCTGGACTAACTCCTCTAGATTCCCCTAGATAAGGGTTGAGATGCCGCGTTGGCTCTCTTGGTTGAATACAAGTGTTAGCAAACAATCCCAAGCAAATATATCAATTAAGCACACAATATATATCAAGCATGTAAAGATAAACACAATTTAAGCATGCAAGATATAAACAAGAAACAAAGAGAGAGAGAGAGAGAGAGAGAGTGAGCAATCGCAAACGCAAGGGATTTGTTTCGAGGTTCGAGCACACTTGCTCTACATCCCCACCTTCGACACACGAAGGATTTCCGCTATAATCGATCTCACTGGATCACTCGGTGTTGCAACACCTACAACAAGTTCCCACTAGAACTCCTTGGACTCTCTCGTCCTTACACACCGCAAGCCCACCGGCTCGCCGAGGCCGCACCTCAAACAAAGAGTTCCCACTAGAACCCGAAACACCGAGTCCCCACTAGGACCCGAAACAATGCGAACACAACCATCCGCCTCCTCAAAGTACAAAGATGAACTTTGGTGATCACAACTCTTGATCACCTAAAATCCTCTCACAACAAATCCCTATAGGTAGATATAGCAATGGATAGCTCAAGTGTTTGTGTGAGAAAATAAGGATTGAGATGGTGGAGGAAAACTCAAGAAATTCTCTTTTAAAACACTCTTGATAAACTCCCCTTTTGATAGGAAATATTTGCTCTCAATTTAGTGGGAAAAACTCTTTTAATGAAGTAGGAAAAACTGGCTCAAAACCCACTAGAAATCTTGGCGAAAATAATGCCCAAACCCCTAAATTTATAGGGCTAGAAAAACTAGCCGTTGGAGGTCTGTCAGGCCTGTCGGTCGACCGCCCGGTCGACCGGCCAACGGTCATATTTCAGACCGTTGTGCCATCGGTCGACCGGTCGGTCGACCGAGCCAGGATACAGAGAGCAAGTCTCTCTGTCCGGTCGACCGCCCGGTCGACCGGGGCCTTTCCAGAGAGCAGAGCTCTCTGGACGGTCGACCGGGTCGGTCGACCGGCCTCCTGCCAGAGCTGGCGTGCACGTCTGTGCACGTCGGTCGACCGTGACGGTCGGCCGACTTCAAGCTGTGGTCGACCCTCCCAGTCGACCGGCTGAAGCCAGGAAACAATGTTAAGGGATTAAAAACTAGGTCTTTTTGGCTTACATAAAATCCCATAAAATCACAGAAAATCTACAAAAATAGTTTTACCAATATACTTTGATAAACAAACATGCTTGCACAAAATCAAGCATGTTACAAATGATTTGGACTATTTTTGTAATATGGAAAAATTGGCTCAAATGAAAACAGTATTTTTCCAAACTTGATTTTTCAAAACTTGTTTTTCCAAAACTTCACCAAATACAAAAACAAGATATTTAAACTCTTTTTAAAGCATAGAGTGTATGGATATGATCCACTACACAAACATGGTGAAATATCTATGTTTTTGACATTAAGCACTAAACATGGTTTTGGTTAAAACATAAAACTTGAATACCAAAAACCAAACTTGTATTTTCTAAAATAGAAAATCTTTTGTAAAAACAAAACTATCAAGAGTGTGTGTGTATATAATATACTTGAGCAATCCACCAACTATTCTATCCTTTACATTTTATTTAAAAATAAAATCTTCTAAAACAAACCTAGACACAAGTCTTCATCTTCTTGAAGTCTTCACTTGAAGTCTTCTCATCTTCTTGACTTGGTCCAAACACGATCCAAAAGCTCTTTGGATCACACCGTGCTAGCTCCAAATCTTGACTTCAAATCCTTTATTGAAGCTATGCACCTACTAAGATCTTGATCATAAATCTGTCACTAATTAAACACAAGATCATTAGTATTATAACTACATGAGTTAATCATCATCAAAACTAGAGTGATGGGCCTTCGGGCTAACAATCTCCCCCTTTTTGATGATGACAAAACTCATGAAGTTATATATGCATGGATTAAAGTAAAGCTCCAAAGAAGCTCCCCCTTAACTCATGCATAACAAATAAGCAAATAAATATGCAATATATGCTCATAAACATGTATGCAAATATAGGAGATAAACATGCCAATCAAGCATAAAACAAATCAAATTCTTTTTCTCTTATTTGCCATACAAAACATATATGCATAAACAAATACTTCTACACAAAACATGCATATAAATCCAAAATCTATGCATAAACAATCCTTTTACACAAAACATGCATATAAATCCAAAATCTTTCTCCCCCTTTTTGTCAATCATCAACAAAGGGGTAAAAACACAATTAACAAATTTTTCTCCCCCTTTTGTCTGAAACAAGGAACCAATGAAGGGGTAAACATAAAGCAATCAATAAGGATTATATGCGATATACATTCATGAAGAGGAAGACGTTAAGTTAGCTTCCCTACACATATGCATTACATGAAGAAGGGATGACAAGCCCCAATTCACATAACACATATTATGTAATGCATAAGAGGAGATGTGAAGCTCCCCCTACACACGTGTACCACATAAAGAAGAGTTGTCAAGCTCCTCAATATACAATACACTCAACATGAATTTATATGTAGAAGAGATGTTAAGCTCTCCTTGCATATAGACAATACAAATCAAAAATTTGAATTTTTCTTATAAAATAAAATTTTAAATTTTTTTTTAATAAAACAAATCTTGAGAATTTCCCTTAAAAAAAATTTTTATTTTCTTATCATAAAGAACTTTGTGCTTTAAACATGTAAAACAATTTTAACTCAAACACAAATAACTCATATATATATATATATGAAAATGAGTATACCAAATGAAATTGATACATACATATATAAGAAATAAAATATGAGTATATACAAAAATAGAGTCAAATTGATACCAATTGAAACGATTCAATGATACCAATTGAAACAATAATAGGATCATATGTATATCTCATAAACATTGAAGGATAAATAACTAGTTAAATTAATTTTTGAAAAACTAGTTAAAGATCCTTCAAAAATATGAAATCAAAGTATATGTATTTCATGAATCATACCAAATACACAAGAGATGACACTCAAAATCGATTAAGCTCGTAAAAGTGTTCATGAATCAAAGTCATGACAAAACAAATGAAGTATGAGTGTACAAGAATCATGTATATAGCATTTTCATGAAAATAGTCATTAAGGCTCAAAAACAAACATGAAAAATCATTTTTCATTAAAACAAACTTCTAGGTATATGTATGATTTATTTAAATCTAACAATATGCATACATATCCCAAACATAAAAGAGTCTATTAAAGATATTTGCATGAAGGCAAGAGACTCACGGGTATACATGTATATTTATTAGATTTGAACAAAAATTACATATACATGAAGTAAAACATGAAAATTGGCAAAACAAGTATAAATGAGAGAATCATCAAAACTAGGCTATACATGTGCATATAGTGGGTACAAATGAGCATGAAGTGCAAACATATATGAATCAATTTGTTCTCACTATTTGTACATGTATAAATTCAAGTTTTAATAAAAACTACATTTAAACTAGTATTTACCACATGAAGCACAAAAACATGAACATGCTAAATGATGTCAAAAATGAATAAGCATGTAAATAAACTCGGAGTTTAGAAATAGTTACCAAACCAAAGAACTATTCCAAATCTCCAAACATGGTAGTTGACCCACCAAACCTCCTTGATAGCGATGCATCTATATATGTGTCCATCAAGTCCATGTGCATCCACCATCAAGGCACAATTCCTCTCACGTTGTGTGAGATCCCTCACCTACATCAAAAACACACGGTGGGGGTTTTGGTACCCATTTTCTTTTGGGTCCTTGAGGGTTAGTCTTGTAAGGCACCCAAATTTTTTATTAGCAAAATTAATATGATGCAACTTGTCAAAATAAAATTTTGCTAAATGGCCTTTGCGGCCACAATGTGTACAAGTGTATACCTTGGTATGCTTATGTGTGTGAGTGTGAGCATGACGTGCAACATAAGCAAATGCATGATGATGATGTGCATGAATGAGTGTAGTTTGTTTCTTTGAAAACAAAGACTCCAATCTATTGTGGTTAAAAGCACAAGAGCTCAAGGTAGAGCTCAAACAATCAATTTTATTTTTCAAAAATTTAATCTCATTTTCATTAATAGTAGCATGTAAAGTATGATGAGAATGAGAATTATTTTTCTTTTTCTTTTGAAAAACATTTCCTTTTTCCTTTTCAACAAATTTTCTTTTTAAAGAGTTATTTTCTTGCAAAACAATTTCCTTTTGTTTTTCCACCAAAATCATTTCATTTTTCAAACTAGTGTTTCCTTCACATAAATCATTCAATTTTGAGAGCAAGGAAACATTCTCATTCTTCAAATCTTTATTTTCTTTTTCTAAGCATGGAATATTACTTCTAAATGAATCATGTTATATATGCATGCAATCAAGTTTCTTTTTCAAATTCTTATTTTCCTTTTTAATCATGTCATATTTTTCAATAAGTAATTGACAAAATGAAGTGAGCTCATCATATGACATGTCCTCATCATCTAACTCGGATTCGATGTTTACCTCAAGGGGGTTATCCCCTTGGACCATGTAGCACAAGTTGGAGGTGTTGCTTCCAACATCCGAGTCACTCCCCGCATAGTATTGTTCCTTTTCGCCAAGGGAGAGGAGGGTGTTCCAAACTACAAAAGCCAAGTCAAGATTAGCAACCCTAGATAAATAATCATCATTTAGGGTAGATCATAAAGCATGTAGGGCTTTTGGATTAGCCTCAATATTCTTACCATTTAAACAATATGCATTATTAGTTGTGGCAAGAAAGACATGAATGCCTAGGGCTTTGAGGTACAAGGACATCTTCACCTTCCATATATGGATGTTAAGAATGTTAAACATGGGTGGTGATATGAAGTCCATGGTGTGTGTACAAATAATGTGATTAGCCAAAAATGAGGATCATTAACTCTAGGTTGTAAGACCCAAATTCAGAGCACTTGGCTCTGATACCAATTGTAGGATCACTTAGGGGGGGTGAATAGGTGATGGCTAATCTAATGGTCACTTAATGCCAAAAAATGCGGAAGTACAAACTATTATGACCTAAACTAAACTCTTACACTAAACACCACGTATAACACTAGAGTGTAGCCGAATTCCCCGTGAAGGGCTCTGGACTAACTCCTCTAGATTTCCCTAGATAAGGGTTGAGGTGTCGCGTTGTCTCTCTTGGTTGAATACAAGTGTTAGCAAACAATCCCAAGCAAATATATCAATTAAGCACACAATATATATCAAGCATGTAAAGATAAACACAATTTAAGCATGCAAGATATAAACAAGAGATAAAGAGAGAGAGAGAGAGAGAGTGAGCAATCGCAGATACAAGGGATTTGTTTCGAGGTTCGAGCACACTTGCTCTACATCCCCGCCTTCGACACACGAAGGATTTCCACTATAATCGATCCCACCGGATCACTCGGTGCCGCAACACCTACAACGAGTTCCCACTAGAACTCCTTGGACTCTCTCGTCCTTACACACCGCAAGTCCACCGGCTCGCCGAGGCCGCACCTCAAACAAAGAGTTCCCACTAGAACCCGAAACACCGAGTCCCCACTAGGACCCGAAACAATGCGAACACAACCGTCCGCATCCTCAAAGTACAAATATGAACTTTGGTGATCACAACTCTTGATCATCTAAAATCCTCTCACAACAAATCCATATAGGTAGATATAGCAATGGATAGCTCAAGTGTTTGTGTAAGAAAACAAGGATTGAGATGGTGGAGGAAAACTCAAGAAATTCTCTTTTAAAACACTGTTGATAAACTCCCCTTTTGATAGGAAATATTTGCTCTCAATTTAGTGGGAAAAACTCTTTTAATGAAGTAGGAAAAACTAGCTCAAAACCCACTAGAAATCTTGGAGAAAAACAATGCCCAAACCCCCAAATTTATAGGGCTAGAAAAACTAGCCGTTGGAGGTCTGTCAGGCCTGTCGGTAACCGCCCGGTCGACCGGCCAACGGTCATATTTCAGACCGTTGTGCCATCGGTCGACCGGTCGGTCGACCGAGCCAGGATACAGAGAGCAAGTCTCTCTGTCCGGTCGACCGCCCGGTCGACCGGGGCCTTTCCAGAGAGCAGAGCTCTCTGGACGGTCGAACGGGTCGGTCGACCGGCCTCCTGCCAGAACTGGCGTGCACGTCTGTGCACGTCGGTCGACCGTGACGGTCGGCCGACTTCAAGCTGCGGTCGACCGTCCCGGTCGACCGGCTGAAGCCAGAAAACAATGTTAAGGGATTAAAAACTAGGTCTTTTTGGCTTACATAAAATCCCATAAAATCACAGAAAATCTACAAAAATAGTTTTACCAATATACTTTGATAAACAAACATGCTTGCACAAAATCAAGGCATGTTACAAATGATTTGGACTATTTTTGTAATATGAAAAAATTGGCTCAAATGAAAACAGTATTTTTCCAAACTTTATTTTTCAAAACTTCACTAAATACAAAAACAAGATATTTAAACTCTTTTTAAAGTATAGAGTGTATGGATATGATCCACTACACAAACATGGTGAAATATCTATATTTTTGACATTAAGCACTAAACATGGTTTTGGTTAAAACATAAAACTTGAATACCAAAAACCAAACTTGTATTTCTAAAATAGAAAATCTTTTGTAAAAACAAAACTATCAAGAGTGTGTGTGTATATAATATACTTGAGCAATCCACCAACTATTCTATCCTTTACATTTTATTTAAAAATAAAATCTTCTAAAACAAACCTAGACACAAGTCTTCATCTTCTTGAAGTCTTCACTTGAAGTCTTCTTATCTTCTTGACTTGGTCCAAACACGATCCAAAGCTCTTTGGATCACACCGTGCTAGCTCCAAATCTTGACTTCAAATCCTTTGTTGAAGCTATGCACCTACTAAGATCTTGATCATAAATCTGTCACTAATTAAACACAAGATCATTAGTACTATAACTACGTGAGTTGATCATCATCAAAACTAGAGTGATGGGCCTTCGGGCCAACAATCTCCCCCTTTTTGATGATGACAAAACTCATGAAGTTATATATGCATGGATTAAAGTAAAGCTCCAAAGAAGCTCCCCCTTAACTCATGCATAACAAATAAGCAAATAAATATGCAATGTATGCTCATAAACATGTATGCAAATATAGGAGATAAACATGCCAATCAAGTATAAAACAAATCAAATTCTTTTTCTCCTATTTGCCATACAAAACATATATGCATAAACAAATACTTCTACACAAAACATGCATATAAATCCAAAATCTATGCATAAACAATCCTTTGGCACAAAACATGCATATAAATCTAAAATCTTTCCCCCCCTTTTTGTCAATCATCAACAAAGGGGTAAAAACACAATCAACAAATTTTTCTCCCCTTTTTGTCCGAAACAAGGAACCAATGAAGGGGTAAACATAAAGCAATCAATAAGGATTATATGCGATATACATTCATGAAGAGGAAGACGTTAAGTTAGCTTCCCTACACATATGCATTACATGAAGAAGAGATGACAAGCCCCAATTCACATAACACATATTATGTAATGCATAAGAGGAGATGTGAAGCTCCCCCTACACACGTGTACCACATAAAGAAGAGTTGTCAAGCTCCTCAATATACAATACACTCAACATGAATCTATATGTAGAAGAGATGTTAAGCTCTCCTTACAAATAGGCAATACAAATCAAAAATTTTGAATTTTTCTTATAAAACAAAATTTTGAATTTTTTTTAATAAAACAAATCTTGAGAATTTCCTTTAAAAAAAATTTTATTTTCTTATCATAAAGAACTTTGTGCTTTAAACATGTAAAACAATTTTAACTCAAGCACAAATAACTCATATATATGTATGAAAAATGAGTATACCAAATGAAATTGATACATACATATATAAGAAAACAAAATATGAGTATATACAAAAATAGAGTCAAATTGATACCAATTGAAATGATTCAATGATACCAATTGAAACAATAATAGGATCATGTGTATATCTCATAAACATTGAAGGATAAATAATTAGTTAAATTAATTTTTGAAAAACTAGTTAAAGATCCTTCAAAAACATGAAATCAAAGTATATGTATTTCATGAATCATACCAAATACACAAGAGATGACACTCAAAATCGATTAAGCTCGTAAAAATGTTCATGAATCAAAGTCATGACAAAACAAATGAAGTATGAGTGTACAAGAATCATGTATATAGCATTTTCATGAAAATAGTCATTAAGGCTCAAAACAAACATGAAAAATCATTTTTCATTAAAAACAAACTTCTAGGTATATGTATGATTTATTTAAATCTAACAATATTCATTCATATCCCAAACATAAAGAGTCTATTAAAGGTATTTGCATGAATGCAAGAGACTCACGGGTATACATGTATATTTATTAGATTTGAACAAAAATTACATATACATGAAGTAAAACATGAAAATTGGCAAAACAAGTGTAAATGAGAGAATCATCAAAACTAGGCTATACATGTGCATATAGTGGGTACAAATGAGCATGAAGTGCAAACATATATGAATCAATTTGTTCTCACTATTTGTACATGTATAAATCCAAGTTTTAATAAAAACTACATTTAAACTACTATTTACCACATGAAGCACAAAAACATGAACATGCTAAATGATGTCAAAAATGAATAAGCATGTAAATAAACTCGGAGTTTAGAAATAGTTACCAAACCAAAGAACTATTTCAAATCTCCAAACATGGTGGTTGACCCACCAAACCTCCTTGATAGCGATGCATCTATATATGTGTCCATCAAGTCCATGTGCATCCACCATCAAGGCACCATTCCTCTCACGTTGTGTGAGAGCCCTCACCTACATCAAAAACACACGGTGAGGATTTTGGTACCCATTTTCTTTTGAGTCCTTGAGGGTTAGTCTTGTAAGGCACCTAAACATTTTTATTAGCAAAATTAATATGATGCAACTTGTCAAAATAAAATTTTGCTAAATGGCCTTTGCGGTCACAATGTGTACAAGTGTACACCTTGGTATGCTTATGTGTGTGAGTGTGAGCATGACGTGCAACATAAGCAAATGCATGATGATGATGATGTGCATGAATGAGTGGAGTTTGTTTCTTTGAAAACAAAGACTCCAATCTATTGTGGTTAAATGCACAAAAGCTCAAGGTAGAGCTCAAACAATCAATTTTATTTTTCAAAAATTTAATCTCATTTTCATTAATAGTAGCATGTAAAGCATGATGAGAATGAGAATCATTTTTCTTTTTCTTTTGAAAAACATTTCCTTTTCCTTTTCAACAAATTTTCTTTTTAAAGAGTTATTTTCTTGCAAAACAATTTTCTTTTATTTTTCCACCAAAATCATTTCATTTTTCAAACTAGTGTTTTCTTCACATAAATCATTCAATTTTGAGAGTAAGGAAACATTCTCATTTTTCAAATCTTTATTTTCTTTTTCTAAGCATGCAATGTTACTTCTAAATGAATCATCTTCTATATGCATGCAATCAAGTTTCTTTTTCAAATTCTTATTTTCCTTTTAATCATGTCATATTTTTCAATAAGTAATTGACAAAATGAAGTGAGCTCATCATATGACATGTCCTCATCATCTAACTCGAATTCGGTGTTTACCTCAAGGGGGTTATCCCCTTGGACCATGTAGCACAAGTTGGAGGTGTTGCTTCCAACATCCGAGTCACTCCCCGCATAGTATTGTTCCTTTTCGCCAAGGGAGAGGAGGGTGTTCCAAACTACAAAAGCCAAGTCAAGATTAGCAACCCTAAATAAATAATCATCATTCAGGGTAGATCTTAAAGCATGTAGGGATTTTGCATTAGCCTCAATATTCTTACCATTTAAACAATATGCATTATTAGTTGTGGCAAAAAAGACATGAATTCCTAGGGCTTTGAGGTACAAGGACATCTTCACCTTCCATATATGGATGTTAAGAATGTCAAACATGGGTGGTGACATGAAGTCCATGGTGTGTGTACAAATAATGTGATTAGCTAAAAAATGAGGATCTTTAACTCTAGGTTGTAAGACCCAAATTCAGAGCACTTGGCTCTGATACCAATTGTAGGATCACCTAGGGGGGTGAATAGGTGATGGCTAATCTAATGGTCACTTAATGCCAAATAATGTGGAAGTACAAACTATTATGACCTAAACTAAACTCTTACACTAAACACCACGTATAACACAAGAGTGTAGCCGAATTTCCCGTGAAGGGTGTTGGCCCGGAGGCCTTCCTCTCTAGTTTTGATGATGATTAACTCATGTAGTTATGTTTACTAATTATCTTGTGATTTTAGTTACAGATCATTGATCAAGATATTAGTTGGTGATTGCTTCAAAAGATGAGTTTGGAAGCCTTCACTTGGTGATTCCCGTGCTCGAGCATCAAGATCATACCTTTGCACTCGGTGGATCACGTTTGGGATCGAGTCGGCTTGAAGATTGAAGATCATCAAGAAGACTTAGGTATCCTAATTTAGTTTAGTGTGTTTAGATCCATGTGTAAAGCTTAGTATAGTTGATATGCTCAAGTGCACAATACACACACGTTTTTTATGTTTGGATTTGGTTTTCATGAATAGTTTAGATCAAAACAAGTTTAAATGGTTTTTATGTATATTAGATGTGTTCGATATACATACATGCTTCATATCTTAAACAAACTTATTTTGGTATGCCTATTCATGAGTTTTAGGAAAAATCAGATTTCCTTATTGAAAAATTCAAGTTTGATAAAATACAAGTTTTGGTTTTTGGAAAAATGATAAGACACAAAAATAGTTTCATATGCTTGATATTTGAGCTAAACTTTTTATCATATGTTTATATATCAATGCAAAATGAGAAAACTATTTTTTGGGTATTTTTACAAGACTTAAAGGAATTTTTTAGAAATATTCTTTACATGTTTTCTGTCCCAGATTTGTGGCTGACAAGCTAGGTCGGCCGACCGCACGGGTCGACCGCACCAAAGGCCGGTCGACCCTTAGGGTCGACCGACGTACACAGGCTTGTGCACGTTTGGCAGACACAGGGACGGTCGGCCGGGCGGCCGACCGGACCAGAGAGCTTTGCTCTCTGTATTTGGACGGTCAGCCGTGCGGTCGACCGGATGCCCCAACGGTCATATTTCTGACCGTTGGCGGTCGGCCGGGCCGGCCGACCGCAGGCCTGTCAGGCTGCCAGATCAGCCTAACGGCTAGTTTTATTTTGGGGCTATAAATACCCATTGCTTGGTGTTTTTAACTAAGATTTTAAGAGCAAAATTTCCAGACCTTCTTAAGTGTTTTAAAATAGTTTTCAAAAGAGTTTAAGTGCTAAAAAATTCATCTTGTTTGTTTTTTAAGTGTTTTGTTATTTTCAAAGAAAACAAGTTTTTGGGAATTGGTTTCTTGTTCTTCATTTCTATATCAATTTGGTATTTTCCCAAGAGATTTTCTTTGATCAAAACACTTTGTTTTTCCACACTTGAGCTATCCTCTATCCTAATCTATTAGGATCTTGTTTTGTGGAAAAAAGAAAGAGAGTTTGTGATTTTTGTAACCACTTGTTGTAAACCCTCCTTGTATTTGTGTATCTCTCTTTGATAGAGGTTGATCGGAGTGGTATCGGTTTGCTCCTTCTTCGGTAGAGGTTGAGACTTGTGGTTTGCTCCCTCTATTGTGAGGTGGAGTTTGGTTGTTGGCTACGGGCCTTATCCCTCTTCGATAGAGGTGGATTTTGGTTATATTGCCTCGGTGGCATTGTAAGGTTGAGAGAGGAGTTCGGTACTCCTATAGTGGATTAGAAATCCTTCTCGGTGAAGGCGGGGACGTAGAGCTAGGGGCTCGAACCTCGAAACATTCTTTGTGTTTGTGTTTGATCCATTGTCTCTCTAACTCTCTCTCTCTTTATATTGTGCAAAGCATCATTCTTCATTCATATCATTCATATTGCTTGTGTTGCCTTGCATTATTTCATATTGCTTATCATCCTTATATGCTTGGCTTGTTTGTGTGTGCCTCACTTATACTTAACCACAAGAGCTTCATATAGCACCTCAACCCATATTTAGGGGAATCAAGAGGAGTTAGTCCAGAGCCCTTCACGGGGAAATCGGCTACACTTGTATGTTGTATTAAGTGTGTTGCAAATTTGTTTTAAGCTTCTGCATTTAGCGCACTTAGTTTCTAGATTAGCACTTACACCTATTCACCCCCCCTCTAGGTGTTTTTCAAAGGGCTCTGGACTAACTCCTCTAGATTCCCCTAGATAAGGGTTGAGGTGCCGCATTGGCTCTCTTGGTTGAATACAAGTGTTAGCAAACAATCCCAAGCAAATATATCAATTAAGCACACAATATATATCAAGCATGTAAAGATAAACACAATTTAAGCATGCAAGATATAAACAAGAGACAAAGAGAGAGAGAGAGTGAGCAATCGCAAATACAAGGGATTTGTTTCGAGGTTCGAGCACACTTGCTCTACATCCCGCCTTCGACACACGAAAGATTTCCACTATAATCGATCCCACCAGATCACTCGGTGTCGCAACACCTACAACGAGTTCCCACTAGAACTCCTTGGACTCTCTCGTCCTTACACATCGCAAGCCCATCGGCTCGCCGAGGCCGCACCTCAAACAAAGAGTTCCCACTAGAACCCGAAACACCGAGTCCCCACTAGGACCCGAAACAATGCGAACACAACCGTCCGCCTCCTCAAAGTACAAAGATGAACTTTGGTGATCACAACTCTTGATCACCTAAAATCCTCTCACAACAAATCCCTATAGGTAGATATAGCAATGGATAGCTCAAGTGTTTGTGTGAGAAAACAAGGATTGAGATGGTGGAGGAAAACTCAAGAAATTCTCTTTTAAAACACTGTTGATAAACTCCCCATTTGATAGGAAATATTTGCTCTCAATTTAGTGGGAAAAACTTTTTTAATGAAGTAGGAAAAACTGACTCAAAACCCACCAGAAATCTTGGAGAAAAATAATGCCCAAACCCCCAAATTTATAGGGCTAGACAAACTAGCCGTTGGAGGTCTGTCAGGCCTGTCGGTCGACCGCCCGGTCGACCGGCCAACAGTCATATTTTAGACCGTTGTGCCATCGGTCGACCGAGCCAGGATACAGAGAGCAAGTCTCTCTGTCCGGTCGACCGCCCGGTCTACCGGGGCCTTTCCAGAGAGCAGAGCTCTCTGGACGGTCGACGGCCTCCTGCCAGAACTGGCATGCACGTCTGTGCACGTCGGTCGACCGTGACGGTCGGCCGACTTCAAGCTGCGGTCGACCGTCCCGGTCGACCGGCTGAAGCCAGGAAATAATGTTAAGGGATTAAAAACTAGGTCTTTTTGGCTTACATAAAATCTCATAAAATCACAGAAAATCTACAAAAATAGTTTTACCAATATACTTTGATAAACAAACATGCTTGCACAAAATCAAGGCATGTTTCAAATGATTTGGACTATTTTTGTAATATGGAAAAATTGGCTCAAATGAAAACAGTATTTTTCCAAACTTGATTTTTCAAAACTTGTTTTTTCAAAACTTCACCAAATACAAAAACAAGATATTTAAACTCTTTTTAAAGCATAGAGTGTATGGATATGATCCACTACACAAACATGGTGAAATATCTATGTTTTTGACATTAAGCACTAAACATGATTTTGGTTAAAACATAAAACTTGAATACCAAAAACCAAACTTGTATTTTCTAAATAGAAAATCTTTTGTAAAAACAAAACTATCAAGAGTGTGTGTGTATATAATATACTTGAGCAGTCCACCAACTATTCTATCCTTTACATTTTATTTAAAAATAAAATCTTCTAAAACAAACCTAGACACAAGTCTTCATCTTCTTGAAGTCTTCACTTGAAGTCTTCTCATCTTCTTGACTTGGTCCAAACACGATCCAAAAGCTCTTTGGATCACACCGTGCTAGCTCCAAATCTTGACTTCAAATCCTTTGTTGAAGCTATGCACCTACTAAGATCTTATCATAAATCTGTCACTAATTAAACACAAGATCATTAGTACTATAACTACATGAGTTGATCATCATCAAAACTAGAGTGATGGGCCTTCGGGCCAACAAGTATAATATCAGGAGTAAAGTCAGGAGCCTCCCTATTTCAAAGGTTCAAGTAAACAAGAGTTCAGGAGTACCAAATGTCTGTAATAATATAATAATTATGTCAAGTCCCTGTAAAAGTGATAGTCATGAATATGCCATATAATACAGGTATCACGGGTGATAGTGTTTGGTCAAGGGTCATGATGTCAAGTCAATATACTTGTACCATATGAAAGCATGTCAAGTAAGGGTTAGCATGTGTCATATACCGGGGGTTAGAATCAGGTGACAAGTATGACTATATCAAGTACCGGTGTCTAATATTAAGTGCGTGGATCAGGTATCAAATATAACATATCAAGTGGCGATGTCAGATATCAAGTGCCGTGGATAAGGTATCAAATATAATATAGCAAGTGCCGGTGCCATAAATCATGCATCAAGTATAAATGTCAAGTGTCGGGTAAATACCGAGTACAATACCATTTATAAGCTAGTATAACAAGAAATCATGTACTAAATATTACATCAGCAAGTGTTAGGCATGTTACGGTATTAATAAGATGTCCACATATCAATATCATGCTATAAATTAAGTGTTGTTATTTTTAAGTTTAATATAAACACTCGCCTGAAATCGGAATGAAATACCGGTTAAAATCTGAGACATCTGCGAATTCGTGCGAGCAAGCCACTATCCATATGTATATATTAAAATATAAATATAAATATATATATATATATAAACATTAGAGAGGGAATGAGAGAGGGGAGAGAGAGGAGTGAGAAAGTTGTAGGAAGGGGGAGAGAGAGAATAGGATATTTTTAGAAAAGGAATAGGAATTAAAAGGGGAGGGGTATGGTTGTAAATATTGGGAAGTAATTTGAGAATGAGGGGATGGGTATTTAGGGATGTGAGAAAAGTGGGTTTATTTATGGATAAAGGGGAAAAGAAAAGAAAGAAAGAAATAAAGAAAGAAGAAGGAGAAAGAAAGAAAGAAAAGAATGGAGGAGGGAGGGGCTCGGCCACCGTCGGCCGGCCATCGCCGGCGGCCCTGGGGCGGCGGCGGTGCCGCCGGAGGTGGGGACGGCGCGGCTGCCCCGGGGAGGGGAGGAGCGGAGTGGTTGGGTTTGGTGTGGTTGTTGGTGGAGGTGGTGGTGGTAGTTGGTGGTGGTGGTGGTTGTGGTGATTGTTGGAGGTGGTGGGGAGTTAGAGAAGGAGGAGGAGGTGATGATGGGGTGGTGGGAGTGGTGAATTTGATGGAGATGGTGATGAATTTTGGACAAGGAAGGGAGGTGATGGTGGTGGGTTTTGATGAAATTGGAGGTGATAGAGTGATGGTTGGAGTTGATGGAAGTGAAGAAGGAAGTGGGGGGGTGTGGGGTGGCACGGCGCGGCCTAGGGGCGGTGGTGGTGGCAGTGATGGTGGAGGCGACGGTGATGAGTGGGAGATGGTTTGATTTTTTTTTTTTGGTGGGAAATGAGAATGGAGAAGATGAAGAATGAGAGAGGGGAAGAGAAAGAAGTTTATAGGAGAAGAATGGGGAGAAATGAGTAGGGATAGGGGGGATGGACTGCTATTACAGCCCATCAGGAAGCTACAGGCGGCAGCCGCAGGCGGCAGCCGCAGAGCGTGGGGAAGTCAAAGGGGAAGAAAGAAAAAGAAAGAAAGAGAAAGAAAATTAAAGGAAAAGGAAAAATAAGGAAAAAAGAAAATAAATAGTAAAAAAATATTATTAAATATTTAATTTATTAAAATATCTGGGAGTATAAAGTAGGGAAGTAGAGAAGGAAAAAACAAGAAAAGAAATTGTCAGTAAATAATATTATTATTTTAATATGGTGAAAATTCGACTGTTTCACAAACATTTCAAAAATTTCTCAAAAATAGAAAATATTATTTTAAGATGTTTGGTGAAATCAGATTCAAAAAATTTAATCTAGTTTTCAAATTAAAAATCTTGAAATATTCCGGCGATACCGGCCGACACCAGAATCGGTCAAATTTTGATAAATTTAGAAAATCGTTAAAAAATACATTTAGATAGAAAATGAAATTCTAAGAAGTAACGTGAAAGCCGTTTTAAAAATTCAATACCATTTGAAAACTGAAAATCTGGGAATCAGTCAGCGATGCCAACCGACACAGGTTTTGGAGGTTTTGCAGAAAAATTCTGAAAAATTTCAGAAAATCATGAAAAATCTAAAATATTAGAAAATAGTATCTGAAACTGAAATTGGTCGAATCAGACTACCAGAAAGTTAAAATCGGGTTACAGGCTGGTATCGGGTTCCCGGTCCGGATCAGGGCTTACTCTAGATCTGAGAATCCAGATCCGATACACAATAACATAAGTAATCACAACTCAAAAGCAAATACTGGAAGAAAATTGAATAATACGGTCGGAAAAAAATTTTGGGACACGCATCAAGGTATGTGTCCTGGGAACGGGGTGCTACACACGTGCATCATGCACGCAAAAAGTTTAGTATTATATGTAAATACTGATCTGACTTGACATATAGTAAATAACTTTAGTGAGAATATCATGTTTTCTAGTATAGCCTTTGTCCAATTGCCACTCTTTGTGGAGGAGCAGAGATCATTTGTCCGACCGACTATTAATGGTGATTCCCGAAGTGAATCTCATAGACTGAGTCTTTATTTGGCAGAAAATGGATAGAAAAATTGCTATTTTCTCTGAATTTATAGGCCCCTCTTTTTTCCCATGGGAGAGTCAGCTCAATTAATTCTCTCTCTGGGCTGTGACAATTTTTCTCTCCAGAGAAAAACGCCGAGAAAACTGACAGCAACAGACAAACCCACTTTTCTTGAAAATGTCTGATATTGCCTGTTTTCTAATTTCTATTTGTCATGCCAAACAAACTCTCAACTCCCTCCAGTTTTTACGATGCAAGTGGTTGACTGACACCAAAAAAGTCAACACGGGACGGTCTGTAAAAATAAAATAATACTTAAATAGGTAAAAAAAATATAAATGACGAGGAAACGAAAAAAAAAATACTCATTTGATTGAAAAATTAAGACAATGAATTTTGGAACCATGCATAAATAATAATTTGCATATCATGTACTGAGTTTAATCCACGATGATTCAACGGCTAAAAATCGATCCCTCCTGTGTAACTGAGATCGGTCGATTGGGACTAGATTTATGCGTAACTGTTAATATTATATATAAATGTCACTATAACACAGCAGTAAAATCATTTTGCAGTGAACAAAAATATATAGCTTATAATTTCAAATGTTGGTAAAAAGATCGCCCGCCTTCTTTATTTTAATGATCCCAGAGCTTAAGCTGACTCGTCGTCCCCTTCAGAGAAAAATCAATGGCCGGCTCGTTTAAATTGGTTGCAGTGCAGCCTTGAGAGACCTAGTGAAGGATTCTAGCTCCTTCAATCCTTCTTCGGGAGATTTCGCGTCTCCTAGAATCCTCACCATCGCGCTACCAACAATTACACCGTCCGCTCCCCAGCCCGCTACCTGCATCATCCGTGATTAACACTGAGCATGCGCATCAAAAATACCGTTTGCGTTTCAGTACAACAAGCTATATATCGGCCGTGTCAGTTTCATCGTGTGACTGACCTGCTTCACATGCTCCGGTTCTGATATGCCAAAGCCTACTGCTACAGGTTTAGCTGTGGCCTGCAGTTGTCAACACATGTAGTTAATTACTGTTTACATTTTGGATGAATAAAAAGAAATTTCATGCATAACACCAGTTTTTCAAGATCAATATCCACAAAGAAGTCAAAGGTGAGGTTCAAAACTGATGCAGGCGAGGATCATAAACAAGCAGAGAGCAGCATAAAGGCAGAAAGTTAAGGTTACATTTTCCATCATAGTATCATTTTCCTCTAGAAAATCGCTCCAATATACACAGATTCACAGAAGTACTCACCAAAGTTTGATACAGTATAACCTGTGACAGGCCTTCTGAGTGCTGGTGCCCCAGGCAAGACTATAGAGGGACATGACATAAATCTGAGAGATGCGAGTGCAACGAAATTTTGATATCATGACCACCACTTTCTACATCTCTGCCAACTTTGACACCGCTGCAATAATCAGTATGAATACTTTATTGCATCCAATAAAGGTAACGATCCCCAAGTCATGTGACCTCTATCTGGCTATCTAGACAAAGGTGATGAACTTGAGGAGAGCGCAAGTTGCTTCCATTATGCTTTCGATGAAGCACATTTGACAATTGAGGCTATAATCAAGTTTTGCATGTTGTCTCATTAGATCATATCCTCACAGCCAAGATTCATGCAACTAATAACGTCAAAAAAAAATTAGATTTATTCGTGGCTGACAGCTGAAGCATTCCAAAGAGTTTGATCCGCTTCTATTGTGGTCATGTTTCACCTAAATTCAGTGGACACTTAATTTTTCAAGCCAGAGGGAATTGATGGGGATCAAAAAGCAACTAAATGACCTGGAAATAATTCATTTGATAGAATTTTAATATTAAATTGTTAATTAGTTCAGTTTTACTTATCATCTTTAGGGTCAGAGACGGAGCAAGCAACAAAATATGCGCGGGGGGACCCCCTATAGCTCCGTCCATGTTTAGGGTTTTTTATATTTTTAGGATTTTTTTTTCCCCATTGTTTAGAACCTATTTTCAACTAGAGTTGTTTTGCTGTTTTTAATTTTCAGTTTTCCTTTTTCTTTTAGAAAGTTTCTAAATGTGAGGGATGCAATACAAGAACTTCCCACGAGGTCATCCAGCATGGTACTACTCTCGCCCAAGCACCCTTATTTAGTTTCAGTCCTCTCTCTCTCTCTCTCTCTCTCTCTCTGCGCGCGCGCGTGTGAATAAAGGATATGAGTTTAAACACATATAAAGTTATATATGCTAGAGCTCTTCTCCACGTGTGAATCATCCATAGGGGTGATCCACAGAGTTCATTATGATCTAAATATCCTCATGGAGTAGTGGATGAAAAATCATTAGTTTTAAAAATCCTTTACTTATCCATGGAGCAATCCAGACTTGTTCAATTCATAGGAAACTGTTCAATTTGCATCCATGATGGATGGTTAAACGATCTACAAACTCATGATTTTTCATTTGCCACTCCTTTAGGATATTTAGATCGTGTCGAACTGTGTGGATCATCATATATATATATATATATATATATATATATATATATATATATATATATATATATATATATATAGACTTGTATCCTTTCAAAAGGATTTGATCCCGGATCCTTCCCACTCAAATTCAACTCTCCAACATTCGAATACAAGATCCACTTCGTTGAAGTTGATCTATACTATTTCAAGTATCTATAAACCAAAAATCAAGTGTTTTAAATACTTTTTGCTCATCCATCAAGTAGGGGAAAAACGGACGGCCTAAATAGTGAGTTGGTTAGTTTAACGGTGTAGAACATTTGAAATCTAACAAAAATTAGTTTATAGGGGTTTTTAAATGTTTAGATCATAATGAAATGGCCGGATCGAGAATTTGTATGTCTAAAAACATAGATCTAACCAACTCACTACTTTCGGCCGTCCATTTTGCGTCGCTTGATGGATGGGCAAAAAGTATTTAAAACACTTGATTTTTGGTTTATAGATACTTGAAATAGTATAGATCAACTTCAACGGAGTGGATCTTGTATTCGAAATGATTGGAATAGGAGTTGATTTAGGATCCGGGATCAAATCCTTTTGAAAGGATACAAGTATATATATATATATATATATATATATATATATATATATATATATATATATATATATATATATATATTAGGTTTCCCACTGGATTTATTGGATGAAATATCTACTCTTTAATAAACGCTAAGAAAGTTTCCGTCATGTTCCCATGACGAGTGATAAGTTACTGGGTGTATAATCTAACTTAAAGATTTGATTCTGATGTGAAACGAGATACGAGTGATGTTAGAAACCAGTGATAAAGTTAAACTTATGATGTTTTACTATAAATTACGATCTTCGGTAGGAATAAATCTAAAACTAATTATACAACAAGATGGCTTTTGACAAAAATTAGTTCTCAAGTGCAAACAATTCTAATCGTCACAAAGTCACACGCAACTTAGTTAAACATGAAATAATTCTACTCGCAATATTAGAATAGTATAACACAAGGATAGGCAGAATCACACACGCTCGCCAATATTTGTAGACAACAAAGAACCCATGATAATATTATAGATATAAAATAAGCAGTGCAATCCAACAAATATTCTAATTTGTTGTAAATAGAAATTACCTAACGAGAGGCCACGCTCTCGGGTTGCCATTGATGTATTGTTTTTGCTTATGATCTGATATTGTGCTGGTGTTGTTGTTTGCAAGGTAATGGCGAGGAATAAGATCTGCACTGCAACAATAAAGAGGACTGGCTGGTGTCGCTGAACAGGAGACTCGAGCGTCGATGTTAGTCGGAGCAAGCGCGAAGCGGTGATTGTAGGGAATAACGGAGAAGGGGATGCCTCGGCTGGTGATGTTGCTACCTTTGTTGTCGAGGTCGGGGAGGAATTTTGTGTTGCCTTCGAAGTACCATGTTGTTGTCATTGTTTCTATTGTGGCAGGGCTTTACAGGTGAGGAGAAATACCAGGTGGAGGAGCTGTTGGGTGCTTGGTGCAACCGGAGGGGACTGTTGGGAGGCGATGGATGCTTAAAGGCTATTGCTTGCTGGTGGACGTGGCGCGCACAATGAGAGGGAGGGGGTGGTAGGGGCCCTTGGGGCTTGTGCTCACGCAGAGGGAGAGAGGCAACAGGTGGAGGATGGGCTTGTGTTCACACAGAAGGAGAGGGCAGCAGATGGATGGCGGCTATTGAGTGGGGCAAGGAGAGGGATTGGATTGGCCAAGTGTGATGAAAATGAATAGGGCGGCAGCTTATCTTGGAGGTGGGCACAAATTGTAAAGGCTGGGATTCTAATAAGATAAGTTGAGGATTTTGTAATTGGTTTTAAATTTGTAGCTAATTGGGATTTTGTGAATAGGATGGATTATTTTTTGAATGGAGATAAGATAAAGAAAATTAAGAAAAAGTTTCACACTCTAATCCTTAATGAAGATGAATTTCGCATTCATATTCAGAGGATATCTTCATAACTGAAAATCTAAAGTTCTATTTTCATCAAAGAGTGCATTATCTTTTTATTTCAACATCAGCCAATAAATAAACTTACAAATACTGATGTTTTTCCACACAACTAAGTGGTACTAAATAAAATAAACACTACAAAGAAATAAAAGAAACACTACTGTAAAAAAAACAAAGATACAGACTCCAGCTAAAACATATAGACTCTGGCTAAATTCAAGTGATTGCAGCTCGACGCCTCCTGCGCTAATACACATAATCGTACCTCCTCTTCGGACGTGCCGATGCCATGTCCTCTTCATTCTCTCTAGGTGAGAAAAAACTCTGCTCCATTGAGTTAGGTGTAGAAAAACTCTCATAGTACTCCAACATGTCTGGATCAATCTGTTGTAGCTCACTGCGATCAAACCACGTGTCCACGGCAGGTGACTTCTATTTCTAGCGTATCAAATATCGTTGGGTTTCACCATCTCTCATAGAGATCATTTCATCTATAATTTTATCAATCTTCTTTATTATATTAATATTAATATTTGAGAGTTAGAGAAGTGGGGGTCTCTCAGAAAATGGCTCAAGGGTATGTTCATCAACTAATGAGTTGTTGGGGTTAAAATTAGGACTATTGTATTCTACTAAATCCTCAATATTGTAAGCGCGATAATTTCAAAATCTTCAGGCAGCTCAATAACATAAGCATTGTCATTTAGTTTAGTTAAGATTTTAAATGATCCAGCATTACTAGCATGTAATTTTTTAACAGTCCCCAAAGGAAACCGTTCAGGACGAATTCAGATCATCACAAGGTCGCCAACATTAAAAGTTTTAACCTTCTTCCTAACCTCAGCTCGTAGTTTGTAGTCAAGGTTGCTTTATTCAATTTTATCACTGATTACCTCGTGTAACTCATGCATGTGTGTGGTAAAGAAAAATACAGACTCTGAAACTAAGTAGTGATCAACCATGGGATTGAGGCCAATGCGCTAACTAGGCCTAAAGCCATACACTATCTCATGCGGATTCTTATCTGTTGTCCTATTAACAGATGAAATATATGTAAACTCGACAATAGGCAACTTCAGATCCTAACTTCCAATATGCTGACCAACGAGGGTACATAATAAGTTTTCCAGACTTCTATTGACAACCTCAGTTTGACCATCAGTCTGAGGGTCAAAAACACTAGAGAATTTAGCTAGTGAACTTAACATTCCTGTCAGACACAATAGTCTTAGATAGACCGTGCAGCTTAATGACGGCATAAAAAAATCTTGACTACTCTAGAGGCATCAGAAGTACGAGAATAAGGCAAGAAGTGAGCCATTTTAGAAAAGCGATTTACGACAACTAGGATTGAATCATGCTTTCTAAGAGTTTTCGGGAGTCCTAACACGAAGTCCATACAAACATCCTGCCATAGACAATTTGAGACCAGTAATAGAGTGTACAAATCGGTGTTTTGTTTCTGTTGCTTTGCGAGTTAGTAGGTGTGACACCTTCCAACATGTTTGACAATGTCACGTTTCAATCCTGATCAATAGACTGATACTCCACGGCTTCTATAGTTTTCTCATTCCCGAAATGCCCGATTAGACCACCAACATGCAATTCCCACACAAAATAATCTCTAAGGAAGGTTCTTGGGATACATAACTTTCGACCTAGAAAAAGATACCCATCGTGCAGGGTATAACCATCCACTTTTCGAGTTGATCCATCTATCAATATGGCCTGTATGTCGCAAAAATTGGGACACGACTCATATTCAGTCTTTATCTTCTCAAAGCCATTTACCACTGTGGACATTTTGGTCAAAATAAAAATATGGCAGCTGATGGCATCAACGGTTTTCTTTTCTACTTCCGCTTTGTGGTGTAAAATGAACGTAGTCTTGAAGAAACTCAAACCATCGCTCATATCGCGCATTCAACTTCTTTTGAGAGTAGATATATATACTTCAGGGCCTCATGATCAGAAAAGAGAACGAACTCATGCGGCAAAAGATAATATTGCCAATAGCGAAGTATCTGAATCACTGTGTAGAATTCCTTATCGTAGGTGGAGTATCGTTGTCAGGTATTATTCAGTTACTCACTGAAGTAAGCAATTGGATGATCTTCTTGAGCGAGAACTCTGCCTATTCCAATTCCTGATGCGTCACACGCCATCTTAAAAACTTTAAGAAAATAAGGGAGACGTATGACAAGAGCGTTGACCATTCTCTTCTTGATATCAATAAATGCTTTCGTGGCAGCATGAGACCAGTTGAATTCTCTGTTCTTCAAACAGTCAGTGATTGGAGCATAACAGTGCTAAATCTTTTGATGAACTGATGATAGAAGGTAGCGAGCTTGTGAAAACTTCTCACATCACATATGGTCTTAGACTCGGGTCATTCCTCAATGGCTCTGATTTTCTCGAGATCCGCAGAAACTCCATCAGTAAAGACTACAAATATGAAGAATTGAAGTTATGTGAAAGAAAGATGCACTTCTTAGACTTAGCATACAACTTTCTTTCTCAATACAGAACAAACTTGACATAGATGATCAAAATATTGCTTGCGAGATTGGCTGAAGATGAGGATGTCGTCAAAATAAACTACAAAATTTGCCCATAAAAGGACAGTACTTGCGTTATCACTCTCATGAAAGTACTCGTAGCATTGGTCAATCCAAGAGGCATAACTATCCATTCATACAACCCATCTTTCGAAGGTGGTCTTTCATTCATCTCAGGGATGGGTGCGAATTTGGTGATAGTCACTTTTTAAATAATCTTGGAGAAAATAGTGGCACCAGACATCATATCCAACATATCGTCCATTCTAAGAATGAAAAAATGGTATTTAATACTTATCTTTTTGATGACAAGGCTATCTACGCACATACACCAAGATTCATCTTTTTTGGACGTCAATAAAACGGAAACCGCACAAGAACTCATGCTCTCTTAGATGAAACCCTTTCTCGTCAATTCATCAACTTGCCTCTTGAGTTCGACATGCTCGATGGGGTTCACCCTATAGTGGCAAAGTTGAGAAGACTAGCTCTTGAGATTAGATCAATAGTGTGTTGGATGTCATGCATTGGAGAAAGTTTATCTAGGAGGTCTTCGGGAAATACGTCAGCGAAATCCACAATCACTTGAGTGACCTCGGAAGGGATCAGAGTGTTGGTCTCCTTGGTAACTTCCTTGGTTGTAAGGTCACAAAGGGAGCTTCTTTTTTCAAACCTTGACTGAAAGCCTTCGCAGTAATCAAGCGATACTGTTGGTTTTCTTCACTGCAACAGGCTTGGGTTCAGACGGTTCAGCCTTAGTCTCACGAGGCAGTAACTTGATCTTCTTCCCTTCGTGTTCAAACTGACACTTGTTCGACCGATCTAGATGGTAACATCTCTGTCGTATAACCATGGTCATCCAAGGATAACGTGACCCACATTCATGGTCACGACATCACACCAAATTTTATCCTTGTAGAGATCAAAGTCAATTGGAACAAGGCATCTCTGCTTGACTTTCAGCGCTGACAAGTTTATCAACGAATAGGATGAGGGAGTGGTACGGTCTTCAAGTCAAATTTCATAATTACTGTAGCTGACACTGCGATAATGCAACTTCCACTATCTACAATAATCTTGCAGCTCTTACCACATATCTTCATGTGATGTGGAACATGATGATTCGTCTTCAGTCATCGTTATCCTTAGGTTGGAACAAAGCACACCTAACGATGGATAAGCGAATCGTTGTTGCTGGCCTAATGCAATTAAGGCCAACGTCATCACCTGTGGTCTCGTCGTTGATGTCTGAATCTTCATTTTCTTCTTGAAAAATGAACTCGTCTGAATCCGAATATGACATTACCTCGAGCTCGGTGATTTCACGAGGCAAGTCGTCTCTAAGTCTAGCTCTAAATCTAGACAAGATTTGAGATTGTCCTTTAGTGTTAAGGGCGTTGCATTTGATGAAAGAATTCATCAAATTTCTCCATATATTCCCGTGTCGATTTGTTGCCCTGGGTGTATCGGTGCCATTTGTCCTTGAGACGGCACTTAACGATGACAGCACATATTTTCTTTTAAGTTCATCTTTCATTCTTTGTCAGGTATCGATCGGTTCTTAATCACGAGTGGCACACATGTTCACCAAGTTAATCCAATACTGGCTAGCTTGATAAGTCAATTTCATCGCGAAAAAATTGACTTTCTGAACCAGATTGTACCACGTGAAATACTTGTCAAGTTATTGAGTCCAATGAAGAAAAAATTGTAGATCATGACGTTCATCGAATGTTTGGATATCGATCTTGATACTTTTCAAGAATTGACTATCAGGGTCTCACTCACGCGTCTTTGGTATGGTACCACCGATCATGTTCTCTGTCACCTTCTCAATCGTTGCGTTCTAGAGACGCATTTCAACTCTACCTAACTTATCTCCGATTTGGGTTCACAGTTTGGGTCAGGCTGGTAGAGGTAGGCTTGCATGGCAGCAATTGCGTTAGCGAGTTGTTGGGGATCCATAATTATATTGTCGGACTCACTAGACTCTCTTAGTAAATATGGGTGTCCACTACAGGTGGGCATGCACTGATAAGACATAAATGAATACAAACAAAACCAAGATGCAAAATATTTTTTTATAATTGAATTTATGCAAAATAAATGAAATTTCTAACTATATGCTGATGCAAATCTTCTATCTAAATTGTGCTCTGATATCAAATGATGTGAAATAAGATGCGGGTGATATCAGAAACCAGTGATAAAGTTAAAATTATGACATCATTACAAATTACGATTTTCGGTTAGAATAAATCTAAAACAATTATATGACAAGATGGCTTTTGGCAAAAATTAGTTCTCAGGTGTGGCAATTCTAATCATCACAAAATCACATGTAACTTAGTTAATCATGGAATAATTCTACTCGCAATATCAGAATAGTATAACACAAGGATAGGTAGAATCACACACGCTCACTAATATTTGTGAACAATAGAGAACTCGTGATAATATTATGAGATAAAATAGGTGGTGTAATCAAACAAATATTCTGATTTGTTATAAATAGAAATTACCTAACGAGAGGCCACGCTCTCGGGTTGTCGTTGATGTACTGTTATTGCTTATGATCTGATATTGTGCTGGTGTTGCTGTTTGCTTTTGCAGGGGAATGGTGAGGAATCAGATCTGCACTGCAGTAGCAAAGCGGACTGGTTGATGTCGCTGAACAGGCGACTCGAGCATCGATGTTGGCCAGAGCAGACGCGAGGAGGTGATTGTAGGGAATAGCGAAGGGGATGCCTCAGCTAGTAATGTTGCTACATTTGCTGTTGAGGTCGAGAAGGAATTTTGTTACCCTTGAAGATACCCTGTTGTTGCCGATGTTTGTGTTGTGGCAAGAGTTTACAGGTGCGAAGAAGGGCCAGTTGGAGAGGAGTTGTTGGGTGCTTGTTGGCGCAGCCGGAGGGGACTGTTGGGAGGCGGTGATGCTTGAAGGCTGCTGCTTGCTGTTGGAGGTGATGCGCACAATGAAAGGGAGGGGCGGTGGAGGTCCTGGGAGCTTGTGCTCACACAGAGGGAGAGGGGCAGTAGGTGGAGGATGGGTTTGTGTTCACACAGAGGGAGAGGGCAGCAGATGAATGGCGGCTATTGAGTGGGGGCAAGGAGAGGGATTGGAGTGGCTAATTGTGATGAAAATGAAGAAGGCGGCAGCTTATCTTGGAGGTAGACACAAATTTTTAAGGATGGGATTGTAATCAGATAGTTGAGGATTTTGTAATTGGTTTTAAATTTGTAGCTAATTGGGATTTTGTGGATATGATGGATTATCTTTTGAATGAAGATAAGATAAAGGTAATTAGGAAAAGGTTTTCACACTCTAGTCCTAATGAAGATGAATTTCGCATTCAAATTCAGAGGATTTTTCATGCATTATTTTTTTATCTCAACATAAGCCAATAAATAGACTTACAAATATTGATGTTTTTTCACACAACCGATGTAGTACTAAATAAAATAAACACTGCAAAGAAATAAAAAAAAACACTACTGTAGAGAGAAAAATACAAACTCCAGCTAAAACATATAGACTCTAGCTAAATCCAAGTAACTACAACTTTGACGCCTTCTGCGCTGATACACGTGATTGTATCTCTTCTTTAGACGCGCCAATGACATGTCCTCATTAGATTCCTTCTTTAACTTCTCTCTTTCTTCTCCTTCGACTTCTTCTCACAAAAATCCTAGAAAACCTCTCTTATATTTGTTCCACCATTAAAAAAATCTTCCTCACTATGAAAAACCCTAACCCTAATCTTAGCTGGCTCTCTAAAACTCATCTCAGTCCCCCCTATATAAGCACAAACTTAATCCCAATCTAAACCTGACTCATCCCTAAAATCCACAAATCCTCATGTTGTTAACCCTACCCTATTCAAATCAATCATTTGCCTTCTAACCTAAAATCTATCCCGAAAATATATGTTCGCTATAAAAACCTGCAATAATCAAATAAACCCAATTTCTTTCTCATTTGGTCAGTTTTCTCCGCAAAAATAACCCTACTTCATACTCTCAAACCTCCACAATACTATGAAACACTATACACTTCAATTTTATCCCAAAATCCTCTGAACAAACCTAAAAAACTCTGTTGATCTGAATAATAAACAAAATTCGGTTATGGTTGGTGTTGCATCATGCGTTACATATGTTAGTCATCGCCGTGATTTGCATTTTGTCAAGGGAGGGAAATCATAGTATTTTTCTCTTAAATCAAAATAAAAAAAGAATTCCCTAAACCTAATTTAAGCCTATAGACTAGTTGGTAAAAAAATCATTTATTTTGGAAGATGTCTCTTTTGGTGCTTGTGGTTCAGCTAACGCAAAGATGTTTCTTCATGTTCTCAGATCGATAAAGGATCTGTCGATGAAAAGGATTTCTATTCTCATTTCTTTTTCACGTCTGCAGCAGATTTCGGTTATACATAGTATGAATACTAGCGAGGAACCTAGGAGACAATTAGCAAGTTTGAAGATGGTCAAGGTAATTCTTTCCGAGCCTCGCATTGTGAGTGTGGAGTAGTCATTGAGATTTTGGCTCACTTTGATTATCTGACTTGTGCTTGTAACTGTTTTTAGAGACTTGTGCTTGTAACTTGATCCTTAAAACTTGTATATTTTTTTGTCTTTCTTAACTTTAACTCATGTTCTCTCTCAATAAAAAAAGGAAAAAAAAAGAAAATGAAGAGGAGAGATGAGAGTTAAAGAAAATGAAATTAATAAGATCGGACGGTAACTTTTTCGCCACAAGCTGTTGAAATTACTTCTCTTGCAATCATGACATAATTTTGCTATATTGGTACTCCTAACATTATTTACTTTTCACACTATTTCCAGTCTTATTCATGTTCACTCCATACAGGTTCAAGCTTAGAGAACCATACTGACGCACATTAGTGTTTGAATAAGCACACATGGGAATGCCCTTTGCTACCTTTTGACCTGACCTATTAGATTCTCAAATTTCTCCCACTGTGGATCTGTTTCTTAACTATCTTTAGTATTAATTACCGCAAAAAAGAAAAAAAAAGAAAAGAAAAAAGGTTTGAGTATTATTGCGAGTACACGCCTTACTCACAGCCACTTCTCTCACATTGTGAACCAAAATAAACTCGCATCCTCTTAGATATTCCAATATAGACATACTTGCAATAAATTTGATGCCACCATGTATGATATTCACAACACCCTTCCTGTCATGGACATATCACCCATCCATCTCCCCAGACCAACTGAACCTGCCTATTTGTTATGTTCCTACTTTCCTTCTTACAAATTATTTAACAATTAGCTTATCTATTTCGGGTGTATCCATTTTAATTTTATGTACGATATCATCTTTAGTGCAAGACTAGGAAGGAGTAGTTCTATCATGTATATCGGCTGTATCCATTTTAATTTTGTGTACAATATCTTCTTTAGTCCAAGACCAGGAAGGAATAGTATTATATCATGTATTCTTTCCTTCCTAGCTGTTCAGTTGCATCAAGTTGAATTATCCATACAATTTCACTGGCTAAACTTTACAATTTACTTTCTCAGTTGACCAGACCAATTCCAATAGAGCATGGAAAGCCTAAGAAATCAACATAAGACTACCAGAAATCCTGCCGAAAAGTCAAAATACAGAACCAAACTCTTTATGATCCTCACAAGGACCCTAGTAAGACACACTAATTGTCAAAAAAGGGAAAAAAGAAAAGAAATAGCAGTAATTGCATATTCCCATGTGTACACCTTAAATTTCTCAAATAAATAAGATAACTGCCAAATATAACAGCGAAGTTTCTCTTGTCAATTTCTGCTAAATTACATTTCAACCATTAAAAAAAAAAAATTTAATGAAAGACATTTCGCATCAAAAGGCAGATATAACTAACATAAAATATTTAGAAGGGTATGGTTGGCAGAAATAAAGGAAAAGAATAAAGTGAAAATACCTCTTTGATCTCTTGCAAGAGAGATTGAACGCGGGAACTAACAGATGAGCGAGCACCAGTAACTCCAACTGAGCTCACCTATATCAGAAGTTTATAGTTCATTCCAACAAGAAGTAGAATAAGTGCATAGTGAATGAATAACGAAGAATATTTCTTCCATGCTTCTGAATTCCAACAAACATTCTTCAGTGACGGAACAAATGACAAAAGGAACTTACAAGGTACACAAATCCTTCTGAAGCTTCAACAATTGCTTTCATTCGCTTCGAGGGAGTAGTAGGAGTTGTAAGTAGCACCTTCACAAAACAGAAATAGATGTTAACCATTGGGAGATAAAGTAACGAGAAATCCATATAGATGATCTTTCTTTTCAAATGCCACTCAGTTACTTAAGTGTTTGGTGAGGTGTGGGGGTCGAGGTCATTGATATGTTTAAGAAACTTATGCACAACAATTCGTTTGCATTTGGAGCAGCTGCATTGTTTTAAAAAAAAAAAAAAAAATCCCGTTTTGATGAAAATTTGAAAATTAAAAATGTAAAAGATAATGTAATCTTTAGGCTCCAGCTGTGGGATAAAAATGGAATTTTCTTAAAAACAAGTGAACCCTTATTAATTTAGTACAATATAGCCATATGAAGAATAATACTTGGCCAATGTTATGGTACAAACATAAATTTGTGTTTACAGAGTGATTTTCTTGGGGGTAAATTGGATAAGGCCCATTACCAATTATAATAAGAAGGCTTTAAGATAGCAGCTGCCCATATTTAATTATGGCTTAAATGCAAATTTGCATTTTCGAAGGAAGTACACACCAGTGAGACCTTTTAACAATCAGTATACAATATGTCAATTATACTAGCAACTCTAACAAATGACTGGAAACAAGCGAAAAAATCATTTCCAGTTTAACCGGCATATTCCTTTGAAAAATAATATTTAAGTAACGGGTGGCATATAGCAAAGTATGGAAGAAGAATGAAACAAAAGAAGAAAAGCTAGAAACTGGATTTAAGGTGATGAAATCTACCTTGCTTATGAGGGAACCAAACGTGCTATCTCTGTTTTACAAGCTAAAGAATTGTGGGTGGAAGGGATTCCATGGTCACATGGTGTTTATCTCTTCGCTTCAAGAGTGGATGGGACCGAACTTAATAGTCAACAACATCCATCTCTCAACTTATGAAAAGTTTCTCACATAAACAGGGGAAGGAAATGGATTGTGAGAAGGGAATGATGGCCTAATTCATGTGTACACTACTATGAGTATCCCTTTTGGGCTGGTTTCCTTGATGCAGAGAGACATGATGGGTTGTCTTTACAATAGGTTCAGGAGCCCTATTGGGTGTATACCCTCCCCTTCCCCACCACCACCACCCACACACACACACACACACACACACACACACAGAGAGAGAGAGAGAGAGAGAGAGAGAGAGAGAGAGAGAGAGAGAGAGAGAGAGAGAGAGAGAGAGAGAGAGATGGATGTGTTCTCCATTGAGGAAGGTAACGAGTAAATCAAGAAAGTTGGTCAAAAAGAAAATAGAAAATGCTGAAGTGAGACAATTAACAAAGAATTTGATTATAATTTAAATCTTTGTAAGGTGTAAGGGCATGCTTGGATAGACCTAATCCTAAGGATTCTCATCTTGGGTTCATTGTTCTGATGAATTTGAAAATTCCAGAGGAATGGCTGTTTGGATGTCAACATTTGACTTCAAGTCCTAAGGATTCACAGTTCATAAAGTAACTCAATACTTTGGATTATTGGTCAGAAGCTCTTTTTTCTAACCAAAGGATTTCTCTTGGTAACAAGGTACTTTTTGATCAAAATTTATCCCAACAAATTTTTTGGGTTCCAATCCAAAGATTTATGCGCTTTGGAAAGCAGGTTCAATCCAATGGATTTGACCCAAAGTGAAATCCAAAATTTTTTTACTTCAACAATCCAAACAAGCCCTAGAAAAAAATCAAAAGCAATTATGCATATAACAACTTCTTGCTAAATGGTACCCAAAGAATCATCCAGATTCCCTTAGATACAACATTATTAGAAAGTTAATACTGACAAGTTTCTTAAAACATGACTCCGTCATCTATAATTTGCTCTTCAGAACACGAGTGCAACATTATCTTGCATATTCCGACATGGATGACCAGTTCTTAATTTTATTTATGACATTCATATAGAAGAGGTTAAAAATTTAAATCGTTTATCCTTATAAGTACACCATACAAGAATGAGAATAGTTGTCAAGAAAGGAAATAACATATCTATGTCCAAACTCCATAATGCAACAAAAAAATAAAAAGAAATGTGTTAACTCTGAGCATTGGTGGAACCGGGGAGGGGTGCTCAACCACCCCCCCCCCCACCCCAACAAGGGGGGGGGGGGCAACCTAAACACCTTCATTAATTTGTGAGGGTGCCCTTAATTCCCAGATATCCCATCTCCCACCCCACCCCCCAACCAGGAAAAAAAAAAAAAAGCAATGATAAACCCGAGCAGTTGGCCAATGAAGTAGGAAACATGATGTAGCTTAATTTTGTACAAATAATTTTATGCAATAGAATAGTTGTTATAGTTTTTGAGTTTGAGACCTCATCATTTATCATAGAAAGAAAATTACTGTTTCTATGTTAAATGTCATTTACAATTTTGATATCGTTGGATGTCATTTTGTATATTATTATTTTTTAAATATTTCAAATATTTTTTAAGAAACAAAGTAAAAAAGTGACCCTCCCCCTACCCCAAATAGAAACTCATGGCTACGCCACTGAGTGTGAGATATTAAAACCATAATCTGAGTATATGTTGAGGTTACTAGATAAAACATAAAGAATGTGATTTTGTAAGGCTCTTCGATTACATTCTTGTACCTTATAACAAAAAATTAATCATCTTAACCCTTCGTACACTCTTTTCTAAACAAGGGAATTCAGAGCCAAGAGAGTTACCCCATGGTTGCAGGTAAACCGCATGGCCAAAAAGAATTGGTTTACCTGCCCACGATATTTATGCTCTATAAAATATTCCTAACTTTTGGTCGTATAATGGACTTCCTTTGGAATTTTGTGCTAACACATACAGGACCTACATCAGATTGACAGGTCATTATGGAGCATTCTTAACTAGGATTTTTTTTCTCCGGATCTTCCCTGATTTGATGGTAAAAGGTGATTAACCTAGTTATTCCAAAACATAATTTAATCTTAATCAGACTTTGTAGTTCTGAAAGCTTTAAATATAGGTAGAATCAAGAAGTTAATACTTAATGAGTGTTGCTTCTCCACTAGGCACTCACAACTTTCCAATTATGTTTATGTAACTTCCATTTTGTAATTCTCTTGAATTTGAGTAAAGATGTAGTTCTTGAGGGTCAATGGAGATTTACCTTTCCAAATCTAACAATCACAACTTTCCGATTACAACATTTAGATAACGTCTATAAGAAACTAATCTAACTGAATAGTAAGAGATGCTAAGACATAGTACAAAGAGGAACTTACTAACTCAATGTTATTGTCAGCTGCTTCTTCCTTAAAATTTCAGTTTCCTCCAGAGGAACGTCAGGCACCACAAGTCCTGAGAGACAGTACAAGTTAGGAAATTAAGAAAAAGATTGGAAGTAAAAGTCTTGCCAATTTCTGCCGATAACATCAAGTACAGAATAAAACATAAGAATATGGGAATGAAAAATAACATGTATGGTGCTATCTTTTTTAAAAGACTAATAACATTTAATCGCAAAATAATGTTCTATCAAGGATAGGTCCAATCATTATAACTTAAGTAGGTTTGTCTATCAAATCAGAAATTGCTTGCTCTCTATATTAACTTCAAATGAACCAAATGAGACGTAACTTTGACAAGTGGCTTACATCCAGGACATGTATTAGCATAATGAGAATGATGAGTGAGACTCTTAACAATGAAAAATATTCAACTTACCTTATATTAAAGATTGGAAATGTGCTAAAGATAATATGCTAAGACATTATCAGACTAATTACTCATTGCATACAATAACTGAACTATCTTGGCCCAGTATAAAAGATTATTTTCTTTTTTGCATTTCTTTTTCAGTTTTTTGCTTCTTGTTTCAGATAAACCCAGTTATTTTCCCTCACTAATTGCTAATGAAACAAGGGATGCCAAATTTTAACTCAAAAAAGTGAACCTTCCTGATGTTTAGTTCTACTGACCTCAATTCCACTCTTATTAACCATCTGCTCTCATTGTCTACATCATCATCTAAAGACGGCACATCAGCTGCAGCTTCCGAAATATCCATTGCTATCAGTAAATGTGTTGGTAAAATGGGTCATTCTCTCCAATTATGAAGCATGCACCTTTTAAGTTATGCTCTTTTTCAGTATTTTTTTGTTTTTGAGGTAAAAATTTTCCAGTAATTATGCCTGCCAGAACCTTGAGTCGCCTATATTCTGAATTTAGTTTGTATAAGCAAAAACCATCATATACACAATCATCTAGGACCCTTCCACTGAAGGTAACTTAGATATTCTATTTTAGGCTTGGGTTAATAACATGTTACATCTTTATGTCATCATGTACGATACAGAACCATACCTATGGACCTCAATGCCATTGTTCAAACTAGTAGATAAGAATGCGACATTCTGACTCAAAACCTACAAGTTTATACAAAAACTAAAATGTAACAAATCAACTCATTGCTATCAAAATTTACATCACAGAAATTATCAGCTAGCAGTATCAAACCTTGAATACAACCAGAAATGAGAAAAGAAATGAACTTAGCATTGTCCAAACAGCAAAGAAAAATTTTATTTAATTGAAATGAAAAAAATTATGGGTAGAGAACCTATATTAGTAAAATTAACAGCTTGCAATATATAACCTTGAACACCACCAGAATGACAATAGGAATGGATTTATGCAACCTGACAGAATCATTGAAACAATTAAGATGCATTTTAGTCAGTTTAGATGAAAATTTACCGTGTACTCCAGCTTCTTTGACGGCAGACATGAAACTCTGAGCACCACGCTTCAAAATAGGGTTGTAATATGAAAATAATGCAATTGGGCATGATATCTGAGGTACAACCTATATAGAAAAATAAAAGCATGGCTGAGAATTATATAAAACAATTATTAAATGGTAAATCAAGTCAAAGAAAAAAAAAAATCTTAAAAACACATGTTACAAAGATCATAAGCCTTAATGAGATTTTATATTTGTGAAGTGTTAAAATTTCTTGATATACATTTTTGGTTCACAATCCATCAACTTAAACTTATATTATAGTGGTCATATAAAAAGGTATCAAACTGCCAGAATAGAACGGGTACATTCCAACATGTTCTGGGTTATGGCTATTTTTAAGATATATTTATTCACCATCATTTATTATGCCTCTCCAAGCGAATTGTTTCCACTTGAGACCTTTCTGTGTGGCACAAAGACCCATGTAAGGGGGAGTGCAAAGTGTTAAGATTGCTTGATATGCATTGTTGGCCTACAATCCATCAGCTTAAGCTTATGTCAAAGGGAAAGAAATCCATCAGCTTGAACTTTTAGATTAAGTGGTTGTTAGAAAATATTATTATAAAGAGAGAGGATTTAGAAGAAATCTATAATTATATACATTTCACAGATCAAAAAGAAATTATTAGTGATTTTAGACCGACTTCAGGTGGTCGGACCAAACACTCAATGGATTTGGAGGGTGGAAAACCCAATCTGATGATCCATTTCCTACATAAAGAAAGGAAATGACTCGGGGGTTATCTCCCAGGAAGCCCCTCCAATGCCAAAATGTCTCGGGGGTTATCTCCCAGCGAGCCCCCTATGAAGCACGGACACTTCAAAGTGAGTGTCGTGTCTGTGATGTGAAACAGGGGAGGGGGTCTACGGATTTTGAAAAAAATTGAGAGATGAAAGAAAATAGTAGATGACTCATGATTACCTAAGGGATAAGTGAGAAGGCCTTCCACCTCCACGGACCTCATGCCGCTTCACGCCGCACACTCATCGATCTTGACCTCACGCCGTTTCACGCCGCACACTCGACTTCACGGCTAGGGTTTCACACCCCGCCATGGGCAACACGCCCCTCAAGGAAAAAACTCTCAAAATACATTTTTTTCTCAAATTCTAGTCAATTTTATTAAAAGCAATATAGCCTTTAAATAGGCTTACAACTACAGACTTTTTTTCACATACTCGATGTGGGACTAAAAAACACAATACTAAAAAACACAATACTAAAAACACACAAGACTACTAAATAAAATAAAAGAGAATACAAACTCAGACTCAAAAATAAAAAAAAAACTGACTCAATGTTCCCATCAGTCTGTGTCGGAGATGTGTAGAACACCGACACTTGCAAGACACTTGCCCGACACGTATTGGATACTCTGATGCCGTATCGGATTTTAAACAACCATAATATCACGTGTTGGCACCGTGTCCAACGTCATGTCGGTGTTAAATAAAATTTAAAGATCATATATTACATATCTAAAAGTCACGTGTCGTTTAAATAAATATGAAAAAAATGACATTCTGACATAAGCAAATATGTTAGTAGAATTTACACTTATCACGAACTAGATGAGGTATTAGTTAGATTTTTTTTAGATTTTTTTTGTTTTGTTTGTTACTTTAGAGAAGCTATAAATGTAAATTATTTAGATTTTATTTTTTTTCATATTACCTTTAATAAAACTAATTATTCATGTTTGATTATTTTTTAAAAATTAATTATTAATTATTCTACTCACATAGATAGAGTTGTGTAGAAATATCTATTTCAGAAAGTACCGTTGAAAAAATTGAAGATAATGCACTTCTTTGAAAGTATGAGAGAAAATCAGAAAATTAGGAACATGAGAAGAAAATTTATCTATATATAATTATAATAAAAATATTGTTTGTCGTGTCCCTGTATCTTTTTTTTTTTTGAATTTTGTCATGTCCCGCGTCTGTGTCCGTGCATAGCGAGTCCCTCCAATGCCAAAGTCAGTCGGGGTTTGATATTTTGAGTGGATTATAGGGTTTTTATGGCTTATCTTGCCACAGTTGTCTTCTTATTTATAACTCCTTTCTTTGATCGAGTATGTTAGGGTTCTCCCTAACAATTAGAATTTTAACTTTTTAGGATAACTTCGGGGCATCAAGTTGGTTAGGTGCCTCCTTAGGGATTAGAACAGATCTCTCAATATAGTTTTTTTGTTGATTTGATAGATACACATGTATATTCTTCTCGCCATGTAGATCTGTGGTTTGGGCCCCAAATGATGCAGGGCCAAAAATTGGGCATTGGCAGACCTCACTCTCAGTGGGCTATTCTCGTCTGACCTAGGGTTTGTGCTGACCTTGTGAGATCATTTTATAACCCCCCATCTACTAGCATGCCTTAGAAAACTTGAGATGAAACTAAAATATTAGCTTTATAGTACTAGAGAAGTAGATTTCCAAGAGAATGAAAGTTTGATAATTTAATTGCAAGAGTATTCACAGGTCAAAAATATTGCAGCTTCATTCAATTCTCTATTAGCCGACTAGCATGACCACATTTTCAAGATTCAAATTGTGTCGACTCCGGATAAAAAAAGTGCATGAGGATCACACATGATGTGCAAGGGTACAAAGTTTGACGGACTGAGGATTGAGCAAACAGCTCAGTGAATGTTCCAGGAAGGTCTATATCATCTATATTATACTTAATAGAATTAAATTTTATTATGTTATGAGTGTGTTTTGAGTGGCATAATTACAAGAAATGCTTATAGAACACATTAAGAAAGGATAGCATACACCCAATAATATAGTTGAAAGAAAAGAATGGCTTGTGAATGTTCTCGGAAGGTCCCAGGTGAACTGATATCACACATAAATAATGCAATAACTTGTGAAGTTGAGCATGCATGGCAGTAGAGTTTTCAGACTACATCCCCAACTCAACATGTCCCTAACTTCTAGTACTATATTCTCCAGAAATATGTTTTTATTGTATTTTATTTTTTTCAAATAGAATCCACCTGTAATCAAATAAGACCTTGCGTCATGGAAAAAAAATCAATAAATCAGCAGTTCCAATTTAGACTCTAAGCAGAATGCCAGATTATGTTTTATAGATTGGATAAAGGATCTGTCAGACCAACATCAAAGAGAAAATTCCTGTAAGACTATGATTCATATGCACAGATCTAAATAAAAATATTGTAAGATAGCTTACCTCTGTTAACATGGAAATGATTGCATCAAAATTTGTTCCTTTTGCGAGGGCACGAGTAGTTGCAGCCTGCAAAATAGAAAAGCATATGACCAATCTGCAGAACAGAAATCTAATGTGTAGTAAGAAAAACTAATGGGGGGGAAAACCTGAATAACTGGCCCATCTGCCAAAGGATCAGAGTATGGCATGCCCAGTTCTATAATGTCTGAACCAGAGGAGTCGAGAACTTTCAGTGCTTTTGAGGTTGTCGACAGATCCGGGTCTCCAGCAGTGATGTAAGGTATGAGTGCAACCTACAACGAATGAAAGAGAGACATTAGAGGCCAGTTCAAACAAGGACCAGCAGATCTCCTTTGAAATTAAGATAAAATGGTCTCGTTCTCCAGTATGTGTGAGAAATGATAGTATTAACATGTGGCCAATGTTGGGATTTGGGTCGAACAACCGACAAGACGTGGGGATGATCTTGAGTTTATAAGGATTTGGGTAACTCCACCCAACAGACTAGTCTTTTGAGATGGTGCCCCGAGTACTTCAAGTGGTATCAGAGCCATGCCCCGAACTTAATCGTGTGTGTGGGTGATGTTCGATGATGTAGATCCCAAATGGCGCAAAGGCGCAATGGGCCTGCTTACCCCACTGGCGCAAAAGGCGCAATAGGCCCCTGTAAAGCTTGTTGGGCTCTCGAGAAATTTGGCAGTGGTGCTCATTTGCAATGGGCATGAGAGGAGTGACCGACTACAGTTGGTCTTCACATAAGGCGTGCCGTCTTCTCACGTAGTGAAGAGTTGGATCTCGATGGAGCATTTGATCCTCCGGTGTGAAGATAGTTGAGCTTGTTCGAGGGGGATTGTTGGGATTTGGGTCGAACAAATAGTCATTATAAGGAGGATTTGGGTAACTCCACCTAACAGACTAGTCTTTTGAGATGGTGACCCGAGTCCTTCAGCCAGTACACCCCCACAACCACAACCCGGCCCATTCACTATACAACAAATAAGAATCTTAGACATGTCATGGTAATCAACCCTGTTTGAGGAGAAGTTTCTTTTCTTCTTCTTTTTCTCTTCTTTTTATGAAAGAAAATGTGGAGTAAAGTTTGAAATCTCGGCATCGAGATTAGCATCGGCCAAAGGTTCATGGTGTGATTATGAATCACTTTGCATGTGTTTTGCTCCAACACACGCTAGAGGCTGTGGTATCCATGTCTAATACGTATTTGTACCGACACGTGCAAGATACTTGGTGGACACGTGTCTGATAAATACTATATCCAGTATGTGTCTAATCCTAAAGTAGCTTGGAAAATAGTTGGACTCAAGCTGATGATGTTTACTTTACATGGTTTCGAGTAATTGAATATTTAGAGTCAATGTTCTAAAAAAAGGTTTAAGCGGCCAATTAATCGGCCGCTTAAATGTTTTCGGCCTGAAACCGAACAGAACTTGAAGAAAGCGGTCGGATTACTCGATCAGACGATTAATTCGCTTAAGAATGATTAAACGTCTAATCGGTGATTAATTAGCGTCCGTTTAAATGTTATTCAATCATTTTCTAAATGAGTTCAAATTTTGAACCCGTTAAGTTAATTGAACTCAAACCCGATCTATTATTACTTTTCTAAATGGAGGTACATTAATGTACTTTGAACTGATTGACATTATTACTTTTTAATTTTAGTACTAGTAATTTAATTTTTCAAGTTATGTTTGCTATATCTTTTATGATTTTTTTTGAGAGTTTATAGAATTCATATTTGCATATTTTAAGTATTATAATATTATTATATATTAAAATAATAATAAAACGTGTAATCTGTTTAATCACCGTTTAAATCTTTTAAACATTATGCGCTCTCAGACCGCGCGCGTACTGAAACCGCTTTTTAGAACATTGTTTAGAGTTTATCTGAAATTTATATTCATATAGTTTGTTGTTATGAATCTTGAACCAGTATGCCAAATCCTACTCCTGTATATATCTATATAAAATATTATTTTATTTCATATCCACGATGTATTTGTATCCTAGTTTTTTTTAGGGGTGAGCAGAGTTCGGTTATAACCGAAATAACCGACCAAAAATCGAAACCCGAATCCGAACCGAACCGAACCGTTCTAGTTCGGTTCGTTTTCGGTTTTGTGTTTCAAAAACCGAACCGAACCGAATCTCTCACCCTATATAAATTCAATTTAATGAATCATATAGTTCATAACAAAAACTGGTAAAAATTTATCTTTTTACTTCTAGCAATACCATCTTTTTTATGTTGAATATGTGAAAGTTATGTTAAGTACAACATCACAATTAAGAATAATATTATATTAATATAGTTCTTTTTTTTTCATTGTGCCATTAAAAGTTAGTAATAATTATGTGAGTTTTGATATAAGAGCCCAAATATAGCGTAAGAATATGAAATTTTTAATTCACATTAAGGTTAGGGTCTTTTTCTTATTTCTAATTTGGGTATTGAATATTTGAGATTAGAATATTAAAGGATGATAATATAATGGTGATTAAAAAATGTAAGAAATGATGGAAAAATATTGGCCTAAACGAAAAAACCGAAAAAACCGAACCGAACTGAGTCGGTTCGGTTCGGATCGGTTGCTAAGTCTAATCGGTTCGGTTCGGTTTTGCAAAAATTAGCAAAAACCGAACCGAACCGACCGATGCTCACCCTAGTTTTTTTACGACTTGGTGCATCCGTGTATCCATGTATATGCAAAATAACATACCACAATTGTTATGTTTTCTTCCTTTTCTAAAGTTCAAGTATGGATTGATGTATTCATGCAAGTATATATGTATGCAAATATAAGTAAATTTCAGTATTAAAAAAGGAAAATATAATATGATGTTTCGACCATTATATAAAATAAGAAAAAGTTTCAACTTTTAGTAAGCCCCAAATGACCTCATATATCAGTCATCATCTACGTATATCGACCTTTTCGACTTGATTGTATATACATGTTTCATATCCATATGAAGTGGTCTACACATATTGGCATCAACTGATATTTCCAATCATGGAAGGAGTATAGTCACACGTGACGTACGGATAGTAAACGGGTGCCGAACTTGCATCCGACACGTATCAGACACCGATACGGACCTGATAAGGTACCGGCACATATTGGGTCCACACGTGGATTTAACTTTAAAAAAATCAAAATAAAAACCAATAGGCCTTCGATACATTTTCGATACGTTACCGAAACGAAATCCAATATCGGGTTAATATTACTCCAACTCTCTTGAACCGCACTTTCTCATTTCCACTCTCGAATCGAAGCTCGACAGAAAGGGGAATTTTTTTCTTTCTAAGGCTTACCCTTGTCTCGAAATCGATCGCTTCTCTCCAGCGAGGAACCCTTGACGCCGGCGGGAATTTCTCCTCTCGTCGACGACAAGCGACAATTATTCTCTCGACAATTCTTCTCTCTAGCGACTCTTGACGAGGACCAGCAGCGAGGAGCAGATGATCTTCTCTCGATGATAATTACTTCTCTGGCGACGACGACTCTTTCTCAGGTCTTTTTCCCTCTCTGTGTTTGGTTGCTCTCTCTCTCTATCTCTCTCTAGCTTCTCTCTTTTTTGAGAAACTGTGGCCTCTCTCTCGTAATTCTCCAACTGTCTCAGTTTTCAAGTGTTCTTTGTCTCTCTCTCTCTCTCTCTCATTAATTGTTTGCTTTTATTTATTGTTGGTTAATTATTTATTGCTTAAATTAGTTGTTTATTGGTAGATCTGTCATGAATGTTCAGTGTCATCAAATTTTTTGATGTAATGCACTCTGAGAGTAATTAGAAAATAAAGTTCTAAATGATTTATTTATTTGTTTGTTTTATCATAAAAGCTCTACCTATAATAAGGCTAGGGATTTGCACTAAACAAAAATAGATGTGTGACAAGTTTGTTAATTTGTATGTTGTATGTTACGCAAATATTAGAGAGAGAGAGAGAGACTAGTGTCATTCCTGAGGGATTCAAGTCCAAATCCTTTCCACTTAAATACAATCTTACGACATCCGAATGCAAGATCCACTCTATTGAAGTTGATCTACATTATTTCAAGTAATTAAAAATTAAAATCATGTATTTTGAACACAAGTAGTCGCAAGATGGACGGCCAAAATATTGAGTTAGTTAGTTTAACAGTGTAGAATATTTGAATCTAACAAAAGTTAGTGTGTGAGGGTTTTAAGTGTTTGGATCATGATGAAACGGTCGGGTAGAGAATTTTGTCTGTTTAAAGATGTAGATCTAAGCAATATGCTATTTTCAGTCGTTTATTTTGCACCTACTTTGATGGATGGGAAAAAAGTATTCAAAATACATGATTTTGATTGTTATTTACTTGAAATAATGTAGATCAACATCAACGTAGTGGATCTTGCATTCGGATGTCGTAGGTTGTATTTGAGTGGGAAGGATTCGGTCTCAAATTCTTCCGGAATGACTCAAGTCTCTCTCTCTCTCTCTCTCTCTCTCTCTCTCTCTGTGTGTGTGTGTGTGTGTGTATTCGTATCCTAGCCGTACCCCTGTCCTATTTTCTGAAAATTTGTTGCATCGTTGTATCGGACCCGTGTCCCGTATCCGTATCCGTGCTTCACTGATAATCACCCTGTTTCACTAAAGAGATAAATGAACCTGTTTGAGCTTGTGGTTATGTCTAATTGTGCTTAAGATTGGCAAAGTGATGCTTAATCCTGGTTTAAGAGAAGATTTACAAATGGACTTTTGCAGAAACCCTTAAACCAGGTTTGCACTTTTGCTTTATGTGAAGGTGCATACAGTGTTGAGACAAATCAGCTTAGCATGCTCATATGATCTGGAAAAGAACAGGCAACAAATAAACAGATTGTGGATTAACATAATGATCAACTACTTTCCCCATCAACTATGGGATCAGCTAGGGACCACACTTCCATGTCTAGGAAGCTCCACAAAAGGAATCTATTACTACCTGATGAATATTAATACACTGACAAATTTCCTAGGGAACTATATAGAATAAAGCGTGTGAAAGTCTATAAAGCCTAGCTGAAGGGAAGTTCTGCTTCAATTGTCTCACGGTATGAATCTAGCCTTCTAATTTCCCTAAACAGCAACTTAAAGGGAAGATGAAAAAATAGCTAGAGGGATCGCACCCATCTCCAAGACAGAATATAAGCTCAAGAGATAAATGTCATGGACAAAGATCATAAATGGTGACATGATAAAATTCCGTTCATCAAGGAAAAATATATTCTGATCAATAAAACAAATGTTGGGTTTGTCTCATATCCAGTTGAGCAGTCCATTGGGTTTGTATGGATCGGCTTTGTGCCTAGCTGTGCTCGGTTTGATTGCCACAAGCCTTGTTGAGGTTGAGAAACTTGGTCAGGGACTATCTATTGGTGTGGGTCTCTATTGGTGTGGGTCACTAGTAGATGATGGGTGGTGCTAGGGTACTTATATAGCACTAAGTATGACTTATGCAGAATATGATGTGGCTTTTATGTCTCTTCTGCTAGGAACAAAAGAGGAACACATAATGGTGAGAGATTACAGAGATGGTATGTTCTCTTGTGATCTTGTGTTTCTCCATATCTCTAATCTTGTGTCCTGCAGAGTAGGCCGGCTTTGGACAAACCATGTATCTTGTTCTCTTTTCTTGATTTGTTCTATATTATGGGTTTAATGGCAAGATTGGTCTTAGACATGTAAAGATTGGGGGATTGTCATCCCTCAAAAAAACTCAAAGAATAACTAAACGAGGCAAACCCCCAATACGGTCCAAAAGTACCGAGGAAACTAAATCCATTCAAAAGAAGAAATAGATAATGCCCACTTTCTGTTGTCCCTTCAATCTAGAAAAGGACGAAAAGACATTGGAACTCTTGATTTAAAATATAAATCAGCTAATCAAATTGTAATATGATTTTCTAGTCAGCAATAAGATGCCTTTTCCCCCTCTTTCTAGGAAGATGGGTTAATAAATAGTTCAGAGTTGATAAGATTATAAGATGTTAATGAAAATGCGCACAACATAAAAGAGATGAAGCAGGAAATAAAAAAAATTCTCCAGAACCTATTCAAACAAATATTTACAACAGAATCCAGTCTTGTCAAAACATCTATCATCCGATCAATGAGACAAACGCAAGTATGATATTTATGGCAACACATGAATGCAAATAGAATAAAAAGAGTAAACAACCCAACTTTTAACTTTTAAAATCTAATATTTTCAGCACTAATCATGGGAGATAGCCATTAATTCCATACCCAATTCAGCTCATCAAGAATTGATATCATCAGACTGAAGAGACAAACTCAAATAAGATTATGCAACCAGTACATATCAGATTAAGAGCAAGAACAAAACCAGCAAACAAATCTAAGAGCAAGAATAAAACCAGCAAACCCAGTACATATCAGATTAAGAGCAAGAATAAAACCAGCAAACAAACTGTTCATTCTTATCTCTTCAAAATCTAATTTGTACATCACTAACATACAAACTAACCAAATGATTAAAAACCCAATCCAGCTCATCAAAAAAATAAATCATCTGATCAATGAAACGAGGTAAAATGGCAACAAATCTACTAGAAGAAAGAACAAGGGACCGAATTGCATTTAAAAGAAGAAATGGGTGATGCTTACTTTTCCCTGCTCCTTCAACTTAGAGAAGGTTTTAGATATCCCAAGAGATGGGGACACGCTGAGAGAAGCCATTGGGGAGAGAGAATTTGGTCGAGAGATGGGTCTAAATGAGGTTTGATGAAGAGAGAGGCCATGAGTTTTTCTTGCAGAGAGAAGTAAATATGAGGAGGGGTTTGTAAGAGAGAGAGCCATTGCTAGCTGTAGGATTTAGAAAGCTCTCAACTTTGGTTTCTCAGGTGAATTTGTTTGGCTTTTGAAAGGGGTTTTTAGATGGTGGAGAGGTTGGAGCATGTAGCCCATGCCTTCTGAGGGGAAATGCACTTGTGAGGGAGACATGGGCAAATGCAATTAATCAAAAGGATTCCTGAGGGATGTGGTCATGTACCAGGACATAATTACCAAAAATAAAATTAAAAATAAAAGAGTGCAAAGATTCTTGTACCAAACCTAGTTTAGGAAGAAAATTTCAAAATTTCCATAACTGATAAGCAGTCTTTAATATAAATTGTTTCTGAAAATGGATTATAATAATTCATGCATTTCTCGTTTTTATATATTCATGTATGTGTGATGGGGATCATCCATCTCCAATGCAAGTCAGGTGATAGATCATAGATGCCCGTAGATGGTCCACTTTCAGAAGTGCAAACTTTTATTATGTTATGGACGGTTATAATTTATCATGAGTAACTAAGTTTGAAGTTGAAGGGTTCTAGAAGAATCTCAACTTTTAAATAAATATGGATTTGATTGTGCACTCTAATTTAAGAATTATGTGCCACAAGGTATAAAAATTGACGGATATGATGAGTTTGAGAAAATTCACGGATATGATGAGTTTGAGAAAATTCATAGGTCGTGAGGATGCTAATGACATGAGGTCTCTAGTTCACCCCCAAGTTTAGCATTAACATAGTAAAATTATAATAAAATTTTGTTACTTACAGTCTACGAAATGCTATAGCTGTTCAAAAAGTTCTATATACATTTGAAATAGGCTAGAGTTTTTTTAAACCATTATAGGCTGATGCAAAGGAGGTCTCAAATGATCTTTCAGCACCAAGTAGACTGCCAGAAGTCAAGATGATTTTCCCAATATCGCTAAATCAAGTAGAAGTTTCAGGGTCAACTTTGAAAGGCCTTAACTTCTGATCTAAGAGGAGTTATGGGACGACATGATGCGGATATCAAGCCACAAGTATGACACGTATATTACCGATGGAGAGGACGTCTCGTTCCAATTTTCTACCAGTAGTAGAACTTTATGTATTTTAGTTTCTTTATTTTGAGTTTCTTTATTTTAGAGTTGTATTTTTATTAAGAGTTTAGTTTCTAAAATTTTGAAATTGTAATTCTATTTTGATTAGGAGTTTTAATTTGAGTTGTACTCAATTTTTTACAAGCCTATAAAAAAATCTCCTGTATCAAATAATATGGAAGATAATGAAGAAGTTTATGAAATTTTCTACAAAATTTGTCAGTGATGAGTTCTTTCCCAAATATCACTCTTTGTGTGTGAAGCCTTAGAGAAACCCTAAATTAATGGTGTGAAATCCTAGCTAGCCTATCATCTTTCCTATCGTCTCTCACCTCTTTCAAACACTTGTTCTTATCTTCGATCTTTAAATCCTATTCTAAATCTTAGTTCTATTTCTCCAATTTCCAATTCAAAACTCTAGAAATAAATCAGAAAAAAAAATATTACTACAATACTGCTGCTACAATAAACCGAGATGCTACAGTAACAAGACCCGCAATAAACAGTAAACATGTTAAGCAAAAAAAACTCAATAAGCAAGTAACTTGGTTTTCATGCCATATCTCATCCGTTTGGAGTCTAAATTGCGTACAGTTGATTCGTGAAAGCGACCTATACACATTTACAATCATCACAAAGACACTTTGGTCACACCTGATCCTCGATAGGTACATTTCTTATCCAAACTGGTTTCCTCGTGCTCAGTATGCTCCACACCTCGAAGGGGCACAATTTAACGAGCTAATCGCTGAATGTAAGAAAATCCTTACTGGCATGGTGAAGATGCTAGAAAGCAAGACGGTATATGTTGTTAAAGATTCAGAACCTGAAATTGTTGCTGAGTTGACACCATTGCAAGAATAGGTTTCTTCTCGTTCCACAGAAGTTGAAGAGCTCCCTAATAAAGCCTTGTAGATCTTCCAGCAGAGCTTACCTTAGAGCTACTACCACCTTCGACAATTATGAGGGCCTCATTTTTCTTAAGATCTCCTAATGTGTTCGACCCGTTACAGATATTTCTAGAGGAGACAAGTTCACAGGAAATTGGTGTTTTGATATGTGGATTAGTTTTCAGTGGAGTTAAGTTGCCTTTCTATGTTGCACATATCTTACTCGAGCTATCATTGACTGCGGCCAGTTTGTCACGGAAACTAGCACCACCTCCACCATCTTAGCTACGATGTGATGTGATAGTGTTGCTGTCACGGCCGCCACTATGCCCAGATTGAGATGCTTTATGAGGGTGCCCTCACTCGACAGGGTTGAGTTCCTCCCACTTCGAGGAAAATGATGAGACATCAGGTGTTGCCTTCTTGTCACTTAGTCATTTTTCAGTTGTAGTTCATTTCTGCTTTTGCTATGTTTCTTTTATGTGGGTGTTTAGTACCACATCGATTATCCTCTAAAAATGCACTTTTATAGAAACATATAAATAGGAATCAGATTTCTTTTATTGGTAGATAATGAAAACTTTTCCAGTTAAAAAATCTTGAGTGTGCTCTTGAGTTTTGGGTGTGAAGTTTATGGGTAAAGAGTGAAGCTCGTGGTGTAAGGGATATGAAACCCAAATTTATCTGATTCTTTTCTCAAATCCTAATTTCTCTTTTCTTAAAAACTTAGTTTTTCCCTTTTCTTTGAATTGAATATGACTGTGATTCTGTATTACATCAATCGTATTAATGTCTCACTTCAAATTGGTAAATAACATCTCAGAAGGAGATTTTGATGTCTTGAATGGAGGAAACAATGGTCACATAGCAAAGCATGAACATGCAGATCATGCAAATTCAAGTGTCTAGATTTCAAGCATGCCAAAAGTGAGAATTTTATTGAACTCATTAAATAAATTCAGTGCATGCCTTGGGTACAAGAACCGTAGGCTAGAGCCGAATCCATGGTTGCCTTCACAAAGACCATAGGTAAGAGCCGTTTTCCTTAGAACAGGATCAGAAAATCATGGTTGACTTTTAACTAAGTGATCGGATGAGCTATTGATTGCTAACTAATTGCAACTCTATAAAACAAAGATAGAAAAGATAAATTCTCCTACTTTTATGAGTTGCCAAAGGGTCATTACATCTTTTTGTCCCCTTTTGTTCCCTAACTTATTAATTCCAACGAGCGAAGATAATTATCAAGATTTCTTTCTTTTTTTTTACTATTTGTCACCCATCAAAATTTTATTAATGTTCTTTATATTTTCTTAAAATTTTATAATTATTTATTTAGTTAATATTTTAGTAATATTTTAATAATTTTACTAATATTTTATTAATATTATTGTTACAACTAAAATATTAAAATTATTAATATTTTATCTCAAATTTATTAGTACAATTTAATTTTCAAGTATATTTAATTTAATAGTATTTATAATATTTAAATCACTGCTACAGTTAATTTTGTGGCTAACTTTTCCACTTACACTTTTAAGTTACCAACCAAACACCGTAAAACACATATACTTTCTCATTCACATTTTCACTTTATCAACCAAACACCGTAAAACACAATATACTTTTTCATTTACAATTTCACTTTACCAACCAAACACTGTAAAATACAATATATTTTCTCTGCTACAATTCACTTTTTCCATTCTCATTTTACGACTTGCGACTTGCGACGTTTTGCGGCGAAACAAACATGCCCATAGTTGATGAAATCAATATATCTGCTCGAAATTTGGTGGTCTGTCCTCTTATTTTATTATTTTCTTTAATTTAAAATTGATATTGTAACCTCCAACAAGGGTCTAAAATAACTAGGCAGGATAAGATGTGGGAAAAGCCACTAGCATCTATGCTGAAGAAAATTACTAGAAGCCGCCATGTTCAACAAACCCAAATAAAACGGGCCTATAACTTTAAGATTGGTAAATTTTTTGACAGTCAGGTATTTCCCACTTTAATCTAGCAAAGTTCAGAGGAATACTTTCGATTGCCACCATAACAAGACACAACAAGATTGCTACAATCAATAAAATTAGGGAAAATTTTTTTTAATGCAAATTTAGAATGGCATTATATCCTGACAAGCGAGAACTTAAAAAAAGAAATTGAACAGAAGAAGAAGAAGATGACACTCACCCTCCATCACCGACTGGTCCTAAACCATCAATTGTTACCGCATGTTTCCCCAGGGCAAAGAAAATATCTAATGAAAGATCTAAATCTTTATAATAAGGCAACTCCTTGTCTAAAGAGCGCAGGGGTGACCGAATAAAGCATGGATGGAGGTGATACGACAAGATATAAAGGCTAAAGGTCTTAATGACGGCATATTGCTCGATAAGAATGAGTGGAGAAAATTGATCCATGTGCCCGATCCGGCATAATTCTCTTTTGGTTCATGTATCCTACCCCAAATACTTGAGACAAATAACTTAGTTGTTGTTGTTGTTGTAAGGCAACTCCTTGTCTCTAAACATCGTTGCATCCTTGTTTTCCTGCGGCTCACAAACTCAAAAACTTAGGCGTGAAATTTATATCGAAATTAAACATAAGAAAAGCAAGGAACAATAACAATAATACGGCAATAAGTTTACTCCAGTGCTGGTCATCAGCAGCAACAACCCTTCTATCAGGGTCCCAATTAAATCCCTTGTACCAGGTAACACTCTTCACATCTCTGTAACTCTTCCTGAACAATTTGAGGTGGTTCTTTATTCAGATAGTTCACATTCCAGTTTTGTCACAGAAGTGAATCGAGTTAAAATATGGTGCCATGACTCTTTCTTGAATCCCTTGCCATCCCTTCCTTTCTGGCACTGCCCAATCATTAAATTGATTAGCAATTTGTCCAAGACTGGATTCCATGTAGTTAACTTTGAGTATGCCTGCTTCCAAGAAAAGGAATAATTAGATCAGTTATTACCATCATGCTCCAAGCACTGTCATTCAGATTTAAAATTCAATGTATAAGTACTTCAGAAGCTTTATCTAATAAAGTTTCCTTGCTAGTTGGGATATCATTCTTGCAGGTGAAAGTCTTTTATTATTTCTGTCTCTCAGTGATTAGCAGAATTATAAATATTTCAATTTATAATTAAGAAATTAAACCTTTCACCTTCTAGGAATATATAAATGAGTAATATGTTGTATGAGTTACTATGTAACTACTTTTACCTCTCCCTACTTATCATGCATCCAAACACATCAACATGGACATGTATGTTTGCACATATTAACACTTGCATCTAGGTTGGGAATTTAGAGGTATAGATATTTGCCTTTATTGGTTGACTATTTAATTTGTGAGAGAACTTATCTCTCATATCATAGATTTTTTTTATTAGCGCCCATCAAGAACTTTAAGCTTGATACTCTTCATGGAGATTTTTATCAGTAGTTCCTTTTACTTGGGTTGGAATAATTAAACATATACATACACACACATACATGTGTGTGTGCGCGCCCCTGTATCAAGATTTCAAGTAGTATTCATGCCTGGAATCTGTATCATTGAGGCATCTGACAGTTCTGATTTGAGTGCGTAATGCGCAAATCAAAAGAGTTTCTCAAACCGAGGTTTCATTTAAGTTCAAATGAAACTGAGGCTTGTAACCGTACAAAGCCCGGTTTTTGAAACTCCACTCAAACTGGAGTTTCACAAACCCCGGTTTCTGAAACTCCACTCAAACTTGAGTTTCACAGACCTCGATTTCATAAGATTTGGAGGCCTTCAAACCCCAGTTTCTAAAACTCCATTTTGGTTCCCAAACTAGGCCTAGTTTGGGTAATCTTGTTTTGAGCTCCAAACACTCCCAAACCTCAATTTGAGAAACCAAACAAAAGTAAAATATAAAACATAACTTGATCTCTCTAATCTATTCATGTTTTGTGCATATTTTCAAGAAAGTAAAGGACGTCCTGAACAAGCATCCAACAGGTATGGACGTCTGTGTCATATCCCACACAAATGTAGCCACCAATTCTTTGTAAGGAGAAGTTTCTTGCAGACAGATATATTGCTAGCTAACTTGCATTCAAAGACATATGAACTCAATTCATCAATGGACTCTATGTATCCTTTGTTCTCTGAGGGCATTCTGGCATAATCTTACTAGAATTTTTGGTCAACCGGGTCATCATGCAATTGCAATAAAATCCACAAACAAATCTTACAACACTACACTAATAAATTTCAAGATATCTGTTTTAACCCATTAGATATCTGGGTCATCCTGCAATTGCGATGAAATCCAGGAAACAAGTCTAGCAACAAAACACTAGTTCAAGGTATCTATTTCAACCCATTTGAGCAGAGCCCATTCAAAATGCAATCAAAAGTGATAACAATGGTTGGGAAAATTAAAATGATACGCCTTCGCCGTCCTCCAGGGCGTCGGCGATGACCGGCTGATAGCGATGGCGGTTCCTCGGCGGCATCTCGACCTGCAGACGGTTAGAAAAAACAGGGAGAACAGGCAACGCCAAAGGAAAATTGAAGAAGACGAAGAAGATGAAGGAAAATGGGTTTATTGATCTCAGTAGCCGAGCTCAATTCAAGCTCGTTCCCAAATTAGGGCTTTTTACATCATTGATCCCCACAGGTGAAGGCAATCGCTATTTATTCCCGCTTTCCACGAATGGGCCGGATCATTTGTTAACGGGTCGAGTCTCAAGGCCCAGCCGGACCCGAAACCCGAGTCTCAATGCTAAGCCGGACCCGACCCGTTAACTAATTGAATTCTCAGAGATAACGGGTCTGAATTGCATCAATGCTCTCCCCTTGAAATCGACCTTGTCCCAAGGTCGAAGGCAGGAAACTTCTTAATAAGTTCCCAGTAATTCTCCCAGGTGGCTTCTTCTAATGGTAACTGTTTCCATTTAATCAACACTTCAGAAGTTGCTTTTCCAAACCTTTTCACCATTCTTCTATCCAAGATGCTATCAGGTTCCTTAATTACTTCCACAACATGAGAAGGTACCTGATTATGGACCTGAATGTTGTGACCAAGTTGCCTTTTCAATTGTGAAATATGGAACACTGGATGGATTTTAGCTTCCTCAGGTAGATCCAGTTTGTAAGCAACTGGACCAATTTTTTGCAAGATCTTATATGGACCATAGAACAAGGGAGAAAGTTTATGGGACCTTCTTCCCCCTACAGAGATCTGCCTATAAGGCTGCAATCTCAAAAATACCCAATCCCCCACTGCAAAGGACCTCTCAGTTCTATGCAAATCTGCCCATTTTTTCATTCTGTCCTGTGTATGGATCAGATTATCTTTTAACAACTGAAGAGTTGCATCCCTATCCAACAGTGCATCCTCAACACTTTGTAGCCTAGCAGTTTTTGGGATATAAGAGGAGATGGTGGGAGGTACTTTACCATAAACAGCTTGATAAGGGGCCATCTTAATAGCTGAGTGCCAACTAGTATTGTACCAATACTGAGCCCAGGGAAGCCACTTGCACCACTCATGAGGTTTGTGGGAACAAAAGCAACGTAGGTAAGTTTCCAGGCATCTATTAACAACCTCTGTCTGCCCATCAGTTTGGGGATGGAAAGAAGTACTGAAAAGCAACTTAGTTCCCTGTAAAGACCACAACTCTTTCCAGAACTCACTGGTAAACACAGCATCCCTGTCAGAAACTATACTTAGGGGCAACCCATATAAACTGTAAATGTTATCCAAGAATACAGCAGCCACTGATTTAGCAGTATAGGGGTGAGAGAGAGGCAAAAAGTGTGCAAATTTAGTTAACCTGTCAACAATGACAAAGATAACAGATTTACCCCCACTTTTTGGCAACCCTTCTATAAAATCCATGGAAATATCTTCCCAAACATTTTGAGGAATAGGCAAAGATTGCAGCAAACCTGCAGGTTTGATAGTCTCATACTTAGACCTTTGGCAAGTCTCACATTCCCTGATATACTTTTTAACACTATTTTTCATGCCCTGCCAATATACCACCCTCTTTAGCCTCTGGTAGGTCTTTTCATATCCAGAATGTCCTCCCATAGGAGTATCATGGTGCTCAGATAGTAACAGCTGAGTGAGGGAAGATGAAGGATTTATGAGGAGCCTACCTTGATAATAAAATAGGTCACCTTTTTTCTGATACTTAGCAGTATCCAACAGACCCTCATTCCATTTGCTATTTAATTCAGAGAAAAAAGTGTCAGTATTGACCATTTCCTTTAGTAACTTAACCCAATCAGATTCCACCACAGAGATTTCCAACAGGGTAGGAGAATCAGGAACTTCATTTCTCCTGGAAAGACTGTCAGCAGCTATATTTTCCCTCCCTTTCTTGTACTCAACCTTATATTTGAAATTGCATAACTTCAATAACCAAGTGTGCTGAGCTTCAGTATATAATCTCTGTTCCAGTAAATACTTCAATGGTTTATGATCAGTCTTCACTATAAACTCCCTTCCCAATAGATACTGTCTCCACTTCTTGGTGGCCAACAGTAATCCTAACATTTCCCTTTCATATGTTGAAGCATACTTACTGGAATTTTTCAGTTCTTGACTGATATAAGCTATGGGATGATTATCCTGCATCAGTACTGCACCAATTCTGTTGGCAGAAGCATCACACCCAATCACAAATGGTGCAGTGTAATTGGGGAGTGCTAGAACTGGTGGACTTATGAGAGCTGTTTTTAACTGTTCAAAGGCCTCCTGAGCTTTATCATCCCAGTGAAAGGCATTTTTCTTGGTGAGAACAGTTAGAGGGGCAGCAAGGGTACTATACCCTTTGATAAACTTCCTGTAATATCCAGTCAGACCCAGGAAGCCTCTCAATGCTTTCAAGGTTCTGGGAACTGGCCAGTCTACCACTGCCTGTATCTTACTTTGATCAACAGCCACCCCCTGAGCTGACACAACATGCTCCAGATAAGCTACTTCTGTTACCCCAAATTGACACTTACTCTTCTTAGCAAAGAGCTGATTTTCTTTTAAAATGTCTAACACCAACCTTACATGATTCAGGTGATCCTGTATGTTCTTGCTATAAACAAGTATATCATCAAAGAAGATGAGCACAAACTTCCTCAAATATGGTTTAAAAAGTTCATTCATCAAAGCCTGGAAGGTAGCAGGAGCATTAGTCAACCCAAAAGGCATAACTAAATACTCATAATGGCCTGTGTGAGTTTTGAAGGCTGTTTTAGGTATGTCTACTTCCCTCATTCTGATTTGGTGATATCCACTTCTCAAATCCAGTTTTGAAAAGATTTGTGCCCCATATAACTCATCCAGTAATTCATCAATTAATGGTATGGGATATTTATCTTTGACTGTTTTTTGATTTAATGCCCTGTAGTCCACACATAACCTCCAAGTACCATCAGTTTTCTTGACCAACACCACTGGAGAAGCATAAGGACTCCTGCTATTTCTAATAATTCCAGTTCCCAACATTTCCTCAACCATCTTCTCTATAACATTCTTTTGCTCCAAGGATGCTTGTAGGGTCTCAAATTAATAGGCTCAGTACCAGGGACTAATAATATTTGATGATCATGACTTCTCTTGGGAGGAAGTCCCATGACTTCTTTAAAAACTATATCATACTCTCTACACAAGGATTGCAACTGTAGGTTAGTCTTTGGATCAAACTGGATTCCTGTTTGTTCACAAATATACAAAACCCATCCTTTGGCTGACTGGTACAATGTTTTTTCCATAGCCTTAGCTGATACTAACTCCATTTCATTAGATGATACCCCCTGTAACTCCCAAGAATGGCTATCCTTCATAATCTTTACCTTTCTTTCTTTAAAATTTACAGTCACCTCATCCAGAGTCTGTAACCAATCAATTCCTAAGACCATTTGGCAACCCCCTATTGGCAGGATATGGAAATCAGTAACAATTTCCAGTCCTTGACACTTAAAACACACAGACTTACATAGCCCTTCACTTTGTAATTTATCATCCCCAGCTATGGTAACCTTAAAAGCCACTTCAGGGGTTGTTACCAGTCCAGTTCTCTGTACTACTTTTGGATCAATGAAATTATGGGTGGAACCAGTATCCAATAGCACCATAACAGGTTTCCTATTTATCTGTCCAAATAGCCTAATAGTACAGGGTGATATACTTCCTTCCATAGCATTGAGAGAAAGCTCATGTAGATTTTCCCCAAATCCTTCCTTAGGTCTTAATAAGATCTCCTCCTCCTACTCACTCTCAGCCCCTTCACACTCAATTAGCATCAAGCTCTTTCCCTTGCATTTATGTCCAGGAGTATAAGGTTCATCACACTTGAAACATAGACCTTTCCTCCTATACTCCTCTACCTGAGATGGGGATAACCTTCTGACTGGAGCAATGGTTGCAGGACCACCCTCTCTGTTAGTAGCTGGAGTCATAGAATTTCTTGGACTTAACCCTGGTGTGCTGACAGTTCCCCTGTAAGTAGATATTCTATTTAATTTCTTCTCTGCTGCTGTAATGGACTCTCTGGCTATTGCACTTCTATAAGCAGAAACCATGGTTAAGGGCTTAGCCAACTTGACCTTCCCTCTTAGATCTTCCCTCAGACCAGACAAGAACAGACTAATTAAATTTTTCTCAGATTCATCAATCAAGTGAGCCAGCCTTATGAAAGATTTATGGTACTCCTGTACAGTACCAGTCTGCTTCAAATTAGCCAAGGCTGCCAGTGGATCATCCAGATCATCAGGACCATACTGCAAAATCATCTCATCATAAAACTCTGGCCAGGTAACTGATCCTCCCTTCTGTTTTTCTAGCCACCTCCACCACAATAGAGCCTCTCCTTGAAGGAAAAAGACACAGAACTCAACCCGATCCTCTACTGGGGTATGATGTATAGCAAATACATGTTCTAGCTGATACAACCAATTTAAGATGTCTCCATCTCCCCTGAATATGGGAATTTCCACCTTAGGGTGTTTTGGCATCGGTAGCTTACCAGGGATGTTGAAGGATCTCTGATTTCTTCTCAAGAATTGCTCCGATCTTCCTCCTCCCATGGTTGCCTGCCTCACTTTGGAAGGAGTAGCGTGTACCTCCCCTTTAGGGCTTCCCTTGGGCCTTCCAATGAGAGGAGTTTCATCTCTTCCAGATCCATCGGCTTCCCTATTTGAAAACCGTGGTTCTTGGCACAATCTTGAGATCAGATCACTTAGTTCTTCATAACCACGATCTATCTTACCTTCCAGAGAACGGAACCGATCATCAATAGCCCTCATATTATCACCAACCCTTTCCTCCAAAATCCGATTTCTTAATGCAGTTCTTTCGTCAAGAGCTCTGAATCGGAAGTCGATCTGATCTTCTTTTTGAGAAGACGGACCTGCTCCGAGAGTGTTCCCTTGATCTGGATCCTTCTTGGAATCCCAACCTGCATCAAAAGATACTGACCTTCGTGGCTCAACTTTTGGAGTGAAGTCGTCGCCGTCGTCTCCATGATCCTCAGGGAACTCCGGAACCTGAGGCTCTGATACCAATGATACGCCTTCGCCGTCCTCCAGGGCGTCGGCGATGACCGGCTGATAGCGATGGCGGTTCCTCGGCGGCATCTCGACCTGCAGACGGTTAGAAAAAACAGGGAGAACAGGCAACGCCAAAGGAAAATTGAAGAAGACGAAGAAGATGAAGGAAAATGGGTTTATTGATCTCAGTAGCCGAGCTCAATTCAAGCTCGTTCCCAAATTAGGGCTTTTTACATCATTGATCCCCACAGGTGAAGGCAATCGCTATTTATTCCCGCTTTCCACGAATGGGCCGGATCATTTGTTAACGGGTCGAGTCTCAAGGCCCAGCCGGACCCGAAACCCGAGTCTCAACGCTAAGCCGGACCCGACCCGTTAACTAATTGAATTCTCAGAGATAACGGGTCTGAATTGCATCATAAAACTTGTAAGATATGAGAAGAATCTTTTGATTACTTCCAACTCTTTGTCAGGAAATAAATTTGACAACGTAGTAAATCCTAGTGTATCTTAAAATATTTCTGTAATCTTCTAGAATCACTGTACTACCAAGAGTGTGGTATATACAATAATTATGGTCAAATTTTGATTGTACAATCCTTAATCAGAAAAAATCACTAGCTCTTGAATGGTTAGAAATTTGACAAGGAAGCAAATTCTAAGCATATTTTCCCTGTCTCCTAAATTCACTCATTCTACTACACATGCGATAATTGCGGTTGATTCTTTTTTGTTCATGCACTGCGATCAAGTTCCTCCCTCCTCCCTATAAATATACAACCGAATCAGTTTTTTTCCCTTAAACCATCGCAAAAGCTCAATCCCAAGCTAAAAACCATGATGAGCCCCCCCAAGTTCTTCTTCATCTTCTTCTTCCTTTTCTTGTTCGTCTTCTCTTTCTCAACCTCTGCAGCTTCCTCCCACTCCCACCCCGATACCCGCGCCTGGGACACCTTCGTCAACCTCACTGGCCTCCGCCATGGAGATGCTCACCCCGTTCTCCCTGACCTCAAGAAATACCTCCGCCACTTCGGCTACCTCTCTTCTAACTCCTATTCCTCCTCCTCCTCCAACTTCACCACCGACGCCACCTTCGGCGACGACCTCGAGTCTGCCCTCAAAGCTTACCAGCACTACTTCAACCTCAACGTCACCGGCATCCTCGACTATGCCACTGTCACGCAGCTCATGGCACCCCGCTGCGGCGTCCCCGACCTGGTCAACGGCACACTAACCTCCATGTCCTCCAGCGGCCGTCGCCAACTCTATGCCTACTTCAACGGCAAGCCCAAGTGGCCCGCCAGCAAGCGCCGGCTGACCTACAACATCATCCCCACCCCGTCGACGGTCTCCATCGACCCCTCCGTCCTCAGCGCTGTCTTCGCCAGCGCGTTCAGCCGCTGGGCGGCGGTCACGAGCTTCACCTTCGCGGAGGTGAGCCCCATCGCGGACTCGGACATCACCATCGGGTTCTTCTCCGGGGCCCACGGGGACGGGCAGCCGTTCGACGGGCCGCTGAAAGTGCTGGCGCACGCGTTCCCCCCGACGAACGGGAGGTTCCATCTGGACGCGGCGGAGGACTGGGTGGGGCAGGGGGATGTGACGCAGGCGAGCTCGGCAAGGGCGGTGGATCTCGAGTCGGTGTCCGTGCACGAGATCGGCCACCTCCTCGGGATGCAGCACTCGTCGGTGAAGGAGGCTGTCATGTACCCGACCCTCCCTCGCAAGACGAGGAAGGTGGACCTAAACGCCGACGACGTGCAGGGCATTCAGAACTTGTACCGGCCAGGGAAAAATTAGTTACTTGTTGACCCATCGATCTCCATTGATTCTAACTATATGTATCAATCTGCACGTAATAATAACATATCGTCATAGTTTGAAGTAAAGATATTGCTTCATGCATTGCATGCTACCAAAATTTTGTAGTATTTGAGTGCTTGGGTTTCTACTTCAATGAAAATTTAAGCATATCAAGTATTATAAATACCACTTGCTGCTGTATATGAAGACATTGATGAGAGCTTCAAGCTACTATATATATGTCATATTTCCTGTCAGGCCCTGCTTCTCAAAATACGCGAAAACGGAGTCGCGATACGCGTCGACGAAGCATATACGCAAGTAAAATACCTCGTGTCTACACGCTAAGCCTTAAGTAACCCGAAAAACAAGACATAAGTCAAAACTATAATGGAACATGATTACTGCAATATCACATATAAGCATCCACGCATGATATCATATAATTGAAGAAATGGAATAGCAACTGAATCTGATATATCGAGAATAAGGAAATAACAGTAAGACAAGAGAGATGAGAATACCGGAATCAATAGAGAGAGACTCTAACTCCTCGCGAAATATACGGTCTCATCGAACACCTGAACAATAGAAATAAAGCGTCCAATACTTGGACGTGCAAATCTAGGGTCGTCAGAAAGCGACCTAGTGAGTGTGTGTAAAGAGAACTGCTCGCGAATATAAACAATGTGCACAGAATAATAACAGGATACACTGCAGACAGAAGATAACTAACTAAAGTAATAAACAGACAACTGAAGGATAACTGAATAAAGATAAAAGGCAACTATCACAACTGTAAACAAACAACCAAGATGTGTAACCTAGTATACGTCACTAGTCTGGTATATAATCTGGTCATGTGTACAATCATATGTCATAAGGCAGGGTATCAATTCAGGGCATAACACCTGATTAAATGATTTATTATTATAACCGGAGAATATGAATGTATTGCATTCAAGTTATTCAATAATAATCATTTGTGTCCTTTGTTATTCTTGTACCTTTCCCACCGGTGTCCCACAATACCGACAGTTCACACTGGAGCCCGGACTTCCAGTAGAACTCATCCGAACTCCGATATGCGGGTACCATTATTCGAATAGGGGAGAGACCAAATAATATATGATCATGGCGTTATGTGTGGATGTTAATATGCACTGAGAATGTTTATCAGCTAACACCAGGCGGCACAGTCAGGAGGGAGGAGGTAGCCCAACAGATTCAAGAGGTGACCCCCACAGATTCAAAAGGTGGCCCCCCACATGTGTGGTGTGGCACTTTACTCAAGGGGAATGGATTCTAGAGGTGGCCCCCACAGATTCAAGAGGTGGCCCCCACCACGTGTGTGGTGTGACACTTTGCTCCGTGTGGTACTAAGTTCCATTCAGAATCCGCCAGACGCTAGCACGATTGTGGGATACATCCTCGTCATTCCGACACCAAGCATGCTCTATCGGACGCCGATATGACTCTGCTATTAACAGGGTAATAGTGCAAGGGACATGAGTACAGGGGATACAGGAGTTCAGATGTCTGGTAGCACTATAACAATCATGCTAAGGTCCCGTAAAAGTGATAATCATGACTATGTTATGTAATACAGGTGTCAGGTGTCACAGTATAAGGTATACCTTAACTAGTCCTGAATCAATATTGGTAAATAAATACATACATGTGTGTGTGTCCCTGAATCAAGATTTCAAGTAGTATTCATGTCTGAAATATGTATCATTGAGGCATCTGACAGTTCTGATTTGAGTGCATAATGCGCAAATCAAAAGTTATGAATTGTGGACAGATGCATGAGTGTCGTATTCCAACAAGGAACACAAAGAGTATTATATTCCTAGATAGACTAGTATTCTACAAACAAGCTTATTCGTGATTGTTCTTGTTCTTGTTCAAGAACCAGAAGGTCTAGTTTATCAAAAGAGTTTCTCAAACTGAGGTTTCGTTTAAGTTCAAATGAAACTGAGGTGTAACCGTACAAACCCCGATTTCCGAAACCCCACTCAAACTGGAGTTTCACAGACCCCGGTTTCTGAAACTCCACTCAAACTAGAGTTTCACAGACCACGATTTCATAAGATTTGGAGGCCTTCAAATCCCAGTTTCCCAAACTCCATTTTGGTTCCCAAACTAGGCCTAGCTTGGGTAACCTTGTTTTTGTTGGCCCAGAGGCCTCTCTCTAATTTTGATGATGATTAACTCATGTAGTTATGTTTACTAATAATCTTGTGATTTTAAGTTTCAGATCATTTAGCAAGATATTAGTTGGTGATTGCTTCAAAAAGAGGAGTTTGGAAGCTTTCACTTGGTGATTCCTGTGCCCGAGCATCAAGATCATACCTTTGCACTCGGTGGATCACGTTTGGGATCGAGTCGGCTTGAAGATGGAAGATCATCAAGAAGACTTAGGTATCCTAGTTTTAGTTTAGTGTGTTTAGATCCATTTGTAAAGCTTAGTATAGTTGATATGCTCAAGTGCACAACACACACGTTTTATGGTTTTTCGGTTTTTAGTTTAACCGATATTGTTTTCATGAATAGATTGATCAAAACAAGTTTAAATGGTTTATATGTATAGTAGATGTATTCTTTCTATACATGCATGCTTAAACTTCCTATACAAACTTCTTTTGACTTTCCTATTCATGTATTGAAAAATTCTAGTTTGATAAAATACAAGTTTTAGTTTTTGATAAAAATGATAAGACACAAAAATAGTTCAAATTGCTTGATATTTGTGTTGAAATTTTTATCACATGTTTATACATCAATGCAAAATGATAAACTATTTTTGGGTATTTTTACAAAGACTTAAAAGATTTTTAGAAATATTCTTTACATGTATTTCTGTCCCAGAACAGTGGCTGACACGCCAGGTCGGCCGACCGTACGGGTCGACCGTACCAAAGGCCGGTCGACCCTTGCGGTCGACCGACGTGCACAGGCTTGTGCACGTTTGGCAGTCACAGGGACGGTCGGCCGGGCGGCCGACCAGACCAGAGAGCTCTGCTCTCTGTTTCTGGCGGTCGGCCGGGTGGTCGATCGAGATGGCCCAACGGTCATAATTATGACCGTTGGCGGTCGGCCGGCCGGCCGACCGCAAGCCTGTCAGGCTGCCAGATCAGCCTAACGGCTAGTTTTCTGTTTGGGCTATAAATACTCCATCTCTTGGGGTGTTTTGAGAAGGCTTTTGAAAAGAAAAAATCCAGAGTTTCTCTAGTGTTTAAAACAAGTTTTCAAAAGTGTTTTTGGGCTTTAAACTTTCAAATTGGTTTTTGTGTTTTAGGGTTTGGAAAAATCAAAGAAAATAGAAATTTGGGAGATTTGTTTTGTTCTTCAATTCTATCATTTACAAATAGTTTTCCCAAATGTTTTCTTTGAGTCCTTGTTTTCCAAACACCTTGTTTTTTCCACTTGAGCTATATCCTCTATCCTAATCTATTAGGATCTTTTGTTTTGTGGAAAAGAGAAGTGTTTGAGGTTGTTGAGCCTCCAAGTTGTAAACCCTCCTTGACTTGTTGTATCCCTCTTTGGTAGAGGTTGATCGGAGTGGTATTGGTTTGGATCCCTCTTCGGTAGAAGTAATTGTGTTTGTTGTTGGCTACGGGCCTTATCCCTCTTCGGTAGAGGTGGATTGTGGTTGTATTGCCTCGGTGGCATTGTAAGGTTGACAGAGGAGTTCGATACTCCTTTAGTGGATTAGAAATCCTTCTCGGTGAAGGCGGGGACGTAGAGCTAGGGGTTCGAACCTCGGAACATATCCTTGTGTTTGCGTTTGATCCATTATCTCTAAACTCTCTCTTTATTTGTGTTGTGCATAGCATCATTCATTCATATCTTATTGCCTGCATTTGTGCCTTGCATATATTCATATTGCCTATTCATATTATATGCTTGGTTGTGTTTGTGTGCCTCACTTATACTTAACCACAAGAGCTTCATATAGCACCTCAACCCATATCTAGGGGAATCAAGAGGAGTTAGTCCAGAGCCCTTCACGGGGAATTCGGCTACACTTGTGTGTTGTATTAAGTGTGTTGCAATATTTGTTTAAGCTTCCGCATTTAGCGCATTTAGTTTCTAGATTAGCACTATCACCTAGTCACCCCCCCTTTGGTATCAGAGCCTACGCTCCTGATACTTAGGCTTAACATCCTAAGAGTGAGATCCTTTGTTAGCTAATCTACATTTGTATTTGCACATTTGTTTGCTTGCACACATATAGTTTACATCCATGGACTTCATGACCCCACCTATGTTTGACCCTTCCAACATTCTTGTTTGGAAGACTAGGATGTCCATTTACTTACAAACCGTAGGATATAAGGTTCACCTTGCCATTACTAAGGAATCCTACCTTACTGATAGCAAGCATATAGGGGCCAATGCACAAGCCCTTGAGGCTATTAGAAGCACACTTCCTAAAGATTATCTTATGCGTGTTTCTAACATTGATTCCGCCTTTGCAGCGTAGAACATTTTGACAACCACCACCTCCAAGGTTCAAATGCCAAATCAACCGGAGGAGTCTAGTGGAGAATTCGAGTCACAATGCTTCATGATCCAAGGGAATGACTCCCTTGAGGTACAATCGGAAACTCAACTAGATAGTTTTGATTCTAGTCTTTCATGTGATGATCATATTGATGCCCATGCTTTGAATGAAGAACTTTCAATAGTTTGTGAAAAATTAATTGAAAAATATAAGGTCTTGAAAAGAAAAGTCTAGGAATTGAAAAAGAAAATAAAAGTTTGCATTCTAGACTTAACAAGGCTTTGCAAAAGAAGGTTGAGGTCTATAATGAAAGGGATTCATTGAGATCTCAACTAGACCTTGCACTAAAAGAAAATAATTTTTTGAAAAATAAAAATGATTGTGGAAATATTTTGAAGAAAAATGAAAACCTGTCTTCAAAAATTAATTTTGTTTTAAAGGAGAATGTTGCCTTGAAAAATAAAATAATTTCTATTTCAAATGATTTAGATGTTTGTTTAAATAAAAATGAATTTTTGAAAAATAAGATTGATGCACATGTTTGCCATGCTAGGGTGGTATCTCACACTTCACCCCTTGCATGCTCCACTTCTTCTATAATTAAAAATGATATAAATTTGTTGAAGAAGAATATGGATTGTTTGGGCTCCACTTTGAGTCATTGTGCCAAGAGCCATACACGTTTGGAAACTTTGTTTCGAAAGAAATAAGTTCCATCTATTATGCATGCACACGCTCCACGGCATACACATGCTCCTCACGGACACCATCACACCATGTATGCTCATGTGTACACTTGTACACATTGTTGACGTAAGGGCCACCTTGCTAAATTTTGTTATGATAGAATACATGTTTCAAATTTAGCAAATAATTTTGTTTGGGTTAGAGAAGGTACTAACCCCCATGGACCCAAAAAGTTGTGGGTACCAAAGACCACCCTATTGTTTATGATGTAGGTGTGGGCTCTCGCATGACGTGAGAGTAGAGGTACCTTGGAGTGGATGCGTTCCGAGCTTCATGGAAATCAATTGGATGCATCACTTTCAAGGGAGGTTTGGTGGAGATGACCACTATATTTTGGAGATAAGGAGAGTTGCCTTCTAGGTTTTGGTAACGATTCCTAACTCCTTATTATTGTTTATATGCCTTCCATTTCATTGTTTATAGCATGTTTTATTGTTTAGTGATTATCATGTAAATACCATGTTTATTAGACCATTAACATGCATGTATAGCCTTTGAGATACCCATGTTTAATATGGATTATTATTTTGTGTTCTCACCTTTGTTTAGCTATCATGTTTATCATAGGTTTAATAACATGTGGATTTACATAATAATCATGTTTATGACTTTCATGTTGATTTATATCCCGTTTTATGCTTCATGATTTGATTACATGTTTAGATGTTAATTTTCATTAGAACTAGTATATATATTTGTGCATATAGTGGGCCACAAATAAATCTATATATGTTTGAGCTTGAATGCTTATTTGAACCCATTAGATGTGCTAGTATAGTCTAGTTTTGATGATCCATGCATTTGAAACTTGTATTCTCATTTTTGGATTTGTTTCTGTTTTAGTGTTTATGTTTAACTTCATGTATATGTCCATTTTATCCAAATTATTGTTATACATATACATCCTTTTGAGCCACGTGCCTTCATGCATATATCTTTGTGGACTCGTTGTGTTTGGATATGTATGTATACTTTAGTTTGTATAGGACATACATATACCTTGAAGATTAAATAGTTTTATTGATTTTCATATTTTCTTGTTTCAAGGAATTTTGAGCTTGAATGTCAATGTTCATGATTATGATCTTCACATTGTATTTGTACACTCACATTTATTATTTACTCATGTGTTTGTTTTCATGAGTCATATTTATGCTTAATTGAATTAGAGTGTTGATTATCATGTGGATTTCATGTTTCATGAAAAATAGTTTTGTTTTATTCCTTGCTTGAAGGATTTCGACTAGTTTACAAATTTTTCTTATAACTAGTTGTGATATTCTTCATTTGGTAGAGTTTTTCAAACACACTTTATTTTTCAAATCTATTTTTGAAAACCCCTACTTTCTATGGGAGGTTGGATGGGAGATCATGCTCATGTATGCCATATAGTGAAAATCATTTTAAACTTAAACATGATTGGGAGGCTAGGTAATATGAGATATACATTTGATATTATTGTTGTTTCAATTGGTATCATTGAATTCTTTCAATTGGTATCAATTTTGACTTTTATTGTATACTCATATATATTTTCATATATGTATGCTTGCATTTCAAAGAATATCAATTTCAATTGGTATCTATTTTTCATACATATATATGTTGTGTGTTTTGCTAAGCTTGAGCTTCAACTTTGTTTCAATTGATTTAGCTTTCAATTGGTATTCTTAAACAAGCTTATCCATGTGTTTTGTTGGTATTTCATAAAGGGGGAGAAAATTCGATCTTCATATTTACAATTGGTATTTGTATTTCCACTCCCTTACTTTATGATAGAAAATAAAAATTTTAAATTGATATTATATACTTAAAAAGAAAAATACTCTCTTTTGATATCAAGATGTTTATTTGAATGTTTTAAAATTTGGTATCTCAAAATTTTGTTTTAAAGAAAATAGTCAAAAGTTTTGATTTGTATTGCCTATATGCAAGGGGAGCTTAACATCTCTTCTACATATAGATTCATGATGAGTGTATCTTGTATTGAAGAGCTTGACAATCTTTTCTTTATGTGGTACACGTATGTAGGGGAGCTTCATATCTCCTCTTATGCATTGCATAGTGTACGTTATGTGAATTAGGGCTTGTCATCCCTCCTTCATGTAATGTATCTATGTAGGGAAGCTTCACATCTTCCTCTTCATGAATGTATATAGCATATAACATTTATTTTATTGATCTATGTTTACTTTCAATTGGTATCAAAATGCTACTTTGACATATTTTCAATTGATATCCTAATTGATTGTCACCCCTATTTGGTTTTATTTTGTTTTAGACAAAAAGGGGTCAACACAATAAAAACAATGTTCTCATTTTTAATTTTTTTATTAACCCTTTTTGTAGATTCGTTGTTTCGAACAAAAAGGGGGAGAAAAAATTTATTGATTTGTTTTTGCTTTTACCCCTTTATTGATGATTGTTTCTTTGTCGTAAAAAGGGGGAGAAGATTTTGTTTTGTTTTGATTGTTTACCCCTTTGTTGATGATTGGCAAAAAGGGGGAGAAAGATTTTGAGTTTATATATGCACATTTATGTTTTGCATATAATAAGTTAATTTAGTTTAATTTTAATTGGTATCTAGAATATGTTTTGTTTTTGAACATTTCATTGTATATCTAGAGCCTTTTATTGTTTATGCATATCTATGCATGTTTCATGTTTAATATTCATTCCATATTTATGTTTATTTGTTTATGCATGAGTTAAGGGGGAGCTTCTTTGAAGCTTAACTTTTAATCCATGCATATATGACTCCATGAGTTTTGTCATCATCAAAAAGGGGAGATTGTTGGCCGGAGGTCTTCCTCTCTAGTTTTGATGATGATTAACTCATGTAGTTATGTTTACTAATAATCTTGTGATTTTAAGTTTCAGATCATTTAGCAAGATATTAGTTGGTGATTGCTTCAAAAAAAGGAGTTTGGAAGCTTTCACTTGGTGATTCCCGTGTCCGAGCATCAAGATCATACCTTTGCACTCGGTGGACACGTTTGGGATCGAGTCGGCTTGAAGATGGAAGATCATCAAGAAGACTTAGGTATCCTAGTTATAGTTTAGTGTGTTTAGATCCATTTGTAAAGCTTAGTATAGTTGATATGCTCAAGTGCACAACACACACGTTTTATGGTTTTTCGGTTTTTAGTTTAACCGATATTTGTTTTCATGAATAGATTGATCAAAACAAGTTTAAATGGTTTATATGTATAGTAGATGTATTCTTTCTATACATGCATGCTTAAACTTCCTATACAAACTTCTTTTGACTTTCCTATTCATGTATTGAAAAATTCTAGTTTGATAAAATACAAGTTTTAGTTTTTGATAAAAATGATAAGATACAAAAATAGTTCAAATTGCTTGATATTTGAGTTGAAATTTTTATCACATGTTTATATATCAATGCAAAATGATAAAATTATTTTTGGGTATTTTTACAAAGACTTAAAAGATTTTTAGAAATATTCTTTACATGTGTTCCTGTCCCAGAACAGTGGCTGACAGGCCAGATCGGCCGACCGCACGGGTCGACCGTACCAAAGGCCGGTCGACCCTTGCGGTCGACCGACGTGCACAGGCTTGTGCACGTTTGGCAGTCACAGGGACGGTCGGCCGGGCGGCCGACCGGACCAGAGAGCTCTGCTCTCTGTTTCTGGCGGTCGGCCGGGCGGTCGACCGAGATGGCCCAACGGTCATAATTATGACCGTTGGCGGTCGGCCGGCCGGCCGACCGCAAGCCTGTCAGGCTGCCAGATCAGCCTAACGGCTAGTTTTTTGTTTGGGCTATAAATACCCCATCTCTTGGGGTGTTTTGAGAAGACTTTTGAAAAGAAAAAATCCAGAGTTTCTCTAGTGTTTAAAACAAGTTTTCAAAAGTGTTTTTGGGCTTTAAACTTTCAAATTGGTTTTTGTGTTTTAGGGTTTAGGAAAATCAAAGAAAATAGAAATTTGGGAGATTTGTTTTGTTCTTCAATTCTATCATTTACAAATAGTTTTCCCAAGTGTTTTCTTTGAGTCCTTATTTTCCAAACACCTAGTTTTTTCCACTTGAGCTATATCCTCTATCCTAATCTATTAGGATCTTTTGTTTTGTGGAAAAGAGAAGTGTTTGAGGTTGTTGAGCCTCCAAGTTGTAAACCCTCCTTGACTTGTTGTATGCCTCTTTGGTAGAGGTTGATCGGAGTGGTATTGGTTTGGATCCCTCTTCGGTATAGGTGATTGTATTTGTTGTTGGCTACGGGTCTTATCCCTCTTCGGTAGAGGTGGATTGTGGTTGTATTGCCTCGGTGGCATTGTAAGGTTGAGAGAGGAGTTCGGTACTCCTTTAGTGGATTAGAAATCCTTCTCGGTGAAGGCGGGGACGTAGAGCTAGGGGATCGAACCTCGGAACATATCCTTGTGTTTGTGTTTGATCCATTATCTCTAAACTCTCTCTCTTTATTTGTGTTGTGCATAGCATCATTCATTCATATCTTATTGCCTGCATTTGTGCCTTGCATATATTCATATTGCCTATTCATATTATATGCTTGATTGTGTTTGTGTGCCTCACTTATACTTAACCACAAGAGCTTTATATAACACCTCAACCCATATCTAGGGGAATCAAGAGGAGTTAGTCCAGAGCCCTTCACGGGGAATTCGGCTACACTTGTGCGTTGTATTAAGTGTGTTGCAATATTTGTTTAAGCTTCCGCATTTAGCGTATTTAGTTTTTAGATTAGCACTATCCCCCCCCCCCCCCCCCCCCCCGCTAGGTGATTTCAGTTTTGAGCCCCGCACACTCCCAAACCTCAATTTGGGAAGCCAAACAAAAGTAAAATATAAAACATAACTTGATCACTCTAATCTATTCATGTTTTGTGCATATTTTCAAGAAAGTAAAGGACGTCCTGAACAAGCATCCAACAGGTATGGACGTCTGTGTCATATCCCACACAAATGTAGCCACCAATTCTTTGTTGAGGAGAAGTTTCTTGCAGACACATATATTGCTAGCTAACTTGCATTCAAAGACATATGAACTCAATTCATCAATGGACTCTATGTATCCTTGTTCTCTGAGGGCATTCTGGCATAATCAATTGCAATGAAATCCACAAACAAATCTTACAACATAACACTAATAAATTTCAAGATATCTATTTCAACCCATTAGATATCTGGGTCATCCTGCAATTGCGATGAAATCCAGGAAACAAGTCTAGCAACAAAACACTAGTTCAAGGTATCTATTTCAACCCATTTGAGCAGAGCCCATTCAAAATGCAATCAAAAGTGATAACAATGGTTGGGAAAATTTTGCACCTCTTTTGTTGAGTCCCCATCTCCCTCAGAAACCAAAGACTCTACTTCCTCCTCCTCAGAGTCATCAGAGTCGACGTAGCCATCGTCAAATTCGTCGTCTTCATCGAAGTCGTTGGTGTCATTGGCGAAATAACAGGAGGGGATCAACGGAAGGAATGAGCTTGATAGCTATAAAAATTTTTTAAAAAAAAAAAATTTAAATTTAACACTTGTAAGGTATGAGAAGAATCTTTTGATTACTTCCAACTCTTTGTCAGGAAATAAATTTGACAACGTAGTAAATCCTAGTGTATCTTAAAATATTTCTGTAATCTTCTAGAATCACTGTACTACCAAGAGTGTGGTATATACAAGAATTATGGTCAAATTTTGATTGTACAATCCTTAATCAGAAAAAATCACTAGCTCTTGAATGGATAGAAATTTGACAAGGAAGCAAATTCTAAGCATATTTTCCCTGTCTCCTAAATTCACTCATTCTACTACGCATGCGATAATTGCGGTTGATTCTTTTTGTTCATGCACTGCGATCAAGTTCCTCCCTCCTCCCCTATAAATATACAACCGAATCAGTTCTTTTTCCCTTAAACCATCGCAAAAGCTCAATCCCAAGCTAAAAACCATGATGAGCCCCCCAAGTTCTTCATCTTCTTCTTCCTTTTCTTGTTCGTCTTCTCTTTCTCAACCTCTGCAGCTTCCTCCCACTCCCACCCCGAGACCCGCGCCTGGGACACTTTCGTCAACCTCACTGGCCTCCGTCATGGCGATGCTCACCCTGTTCTCCCCGACCTCAAGAAATATCTCCACCACTTCGGCTACCTCTCTTCTAACTCCTACTCCTCCTCCTCCTCCTCCTCCAACTTCACCACTGACGCCACCTTTGGCGATGACCTCGAGTCTGCCCTCAAAGCTTACCAGCACTACTTCAACCTCAATGTCACCGGCATCCTTGACTTTGCCACCGTCACGCAGCTCACGACACCCCGCTGCGGCGTCCCCGACTTGGTCAACGGCACACTAACCTCCATGTCCTCCGGCGGCCGCCGCCAACTCTACGCCTACTTCAACGGCAGGCCCAAGTGGCCCGCCGGCACGCGCCGGCTGACCTACAGCATCATCCCCACCCCGCCAGAGGTCTCCATCGAGCCCTCCGTCCTCAGCGCCGTATTCGCCAGCGCGTTCAGCCGCTGGGCGGCGGTCACGAGCTTCACCTTCGAGGAGGTGAGCCCCATCTTTGAGTCGGACTCGGACATCTCCATCGGGTTCTTCTCCGGGGCCCACGGGGACGGGCAGCCGTTCGACGGGCCGCGGAAAGTGCTGGCGCACGCGTTCCTCCCGACGAACGGGAGGTTCCATCTGGACGCGGCGGAGGACTGGGTGGGGCAGGGGGACGTGACGCAGGCGAGCTCGGCAAGGGCGGTGGATCTCGAGTCGGTGTCCGTGCACGAGATCGGCCACCTCCTCGGGATGTGGCACTCGCCGGTGAAGGACGCCGTCATGTACCCGACCCTCGCTGTCAAGACGAGGAAGGTGGATCTCAACGCCGACGACGTGCAGAAGATTCAGGACTTGTACCGGCCAGGGAATAATTAGTTACTTGATGATCCATCGATCTCCATTGATTCTAACTATATGTATCAATCTTCACTTAATAATAACATATCGTTATAGTTTGAAGTTGATATATTGCTTCATGCATTGCATGCTACCAAAATTTTGTAGTATTTGAAGTGCTTGGGTTTCTACTTCAATGAAAATTTAAGCATATCAAGTATTATATAAATACCACTTGCTGCTGTTCATGGCGACACTGATGAGAGCTTCAAGCTACTAAATATTTATGTCATATTTCCTTTAATTGATCTTAATTTGATATGTGAATTTATTTTTATGATTTTTTTTTTAAATTTGTAGAGAAACAAATACATGTATAAACAAAATAGGTTCAATGGTTCGATCACAGGCTTCTACAAGGCGTCCAATAAAAGAAGCAACATACTTAAATAATTAAGGTGCAAACAAGAAATCAAATTTTACAGCGAGAAAAAGAAAATGAGAGAGAGATTTAGAGAGAGAGAGAGATAAAAAAAAATTTAGAGAAGTTTAACGAGGAAGAAATTTGGATTTGCTGAAGAAAAAGAAAGCAAAAGGAATGAAAGATATAGGAATTATCTGTTTATGTCGGAATATATTATTGATTTTGAAAATTATTAATATCCAAAGATTGTGTCTCTTGGACTTGTAAGTACTGTAAGAATGAAGAAAATTATAAAAAACCAGAAACTTGTGTGTGTGTGTGTGTGTGTGTGTGTGTGTGTGTGTGAGAGAGAGAGAGAGAGAGAGAGAGAGAGAGAGAGAGAGAGAGAGAGAGTTTTCCCGAAGAAAATTATTTTCTTTGAATTCTCACTGGTTGTTAGCTAGTAAGATGTTGAAAAGAGATAAAATATGTGATCAAAGTGTTTGTTGAAAATTTGAGAGGTGTCTCGAGAAGAAACAAGTAATGTTAATAATAAGAAAAATGTGTTCATATAATAATAATGAAATTGAAAGTCTATAGTGTCAACAAGTAGCAAACTTGACAAATCTCCCGTCTAAAAACTTTGCAATCCTTTTAATAGAAATGAGAAAGTAAAAGAAAAAAAATATATAATAGATTGGGTTCTTCTTTTTAAATCTATGAACTTTACATCCTTTTATAATATGCCAAGGTTATTTGCAGCCGGTGCATATAAATAAAAAAACCATGCTAAAAGATGTTCATTCAAATAAAAGACATGCCCATTGATCAACTATAAATAAAAATAAATATGTTTTTATTTCAATTTCTACGTCGGTTCTATGGAGAACCGATGTTATAAGTTTTTCAACATATTACAAAGATGCCACAACCTCTATTTTTGAGTTTCTTCATCGGATCTTTAGATAACCGACGTTACAAGTTTTTCAACATATTATAAAAATGTCACCGTCTCTATTTCACATAATTGTATTACTGAAACCGACATCAAACGTGCAACATGAAAGTCCAATTATATGCTAGAATAATTTTCAATTAATAAAAAAGTGTGACTATAGTCCCAGTCTTCTATAATAAAAGACTGTGGTTATAGTCGCACTCCTATCTAGTCGCAGTCCTTTCATAGAACTGTGATCATGGGTCACAATCTTTATGTCAGCTTCGCCATCATCAGTAGACCTTGTTCACCAATATCGAATGATACCCAATGCTTTTTAGATCTAAAAAAATCATATCAATCATAAATATAAACAAAACTCATCGCGAATACGAACAAATGAGATCTACAAAAGGTTGATCTCAAAAAAATTGGTCCGAGGGCTCGCCCCTTGAGACCCCTTGAGAGGGGGGCTCCCCGTCCCCCTTCCACCCCCACCCCAGGTGATCTTAATGCGAAGATCGATTCACGAGTTACTTTGCGTCGAGTCAGGTTGAGGGAAGAGCAACGTCGTGAGCGAAGGAAAAAGGTAAAAGAGGAAATGAAAATAAATAAGGAAGTGATGGTTGAGTGGAATCAATTTATACTGACATGAATGAGGCGGCAGTGAATAAAAATAGAGAGTGAGTTTTTTTCCTAATTATGAAGGAAAGCAGGTGGTTGAAGGCAAAATTTTCCTATTTATTAAAGAAAAAGATAGAAATAATTAGAAATAATTAGATACTTAATTTAAAAATAAAGAAAAGAACAAAAAAATGAAATAAAAAAATTGAAAAGAAAGCGAAAGAATTAAGAAAAAATAGAACCAAGAAAATACAAAATATTAAAAAATAAAGAAAAAACTAGAAATAAAAGAAAAAGGAAAAGGAAAAAGTAAAATAAACAATGTGATGGAAAAGGAGACAGAATAAAAAAACTAGATAAGTTTTGAAAAAAGAAATATTTTTTAAAAAAGAAAATAATGTTGAAGAAAAGAAAAAGTTAATGTGGAGGAAAAAAAAGAATGTTAGTAGTTAAATAGGAATGAAAAATAGCTTCTAAAAATATAAAGTTTTAAAAAAGGAAAAAATAAAAAAATGGTTTAGTGCAAAAAAAAAAAAAACCGAGGTCGTAAATATAAGAAGTAAGAATTCCGAATGTTTCAAAGTCACGCTTCAGTCCCTCTCCATCTATTTTCTATTATTATAGATGAAAATGATCCTTGCAGAAATCTTTTTTTATTTTATTTTTCACTCAAGTATTTTTTTTGCAAATCTTTATTCTGTGTATTTAAAAATATAGTTATGTTTCCACTATGTTACTTATGTTGAAGAGATAGATGCAAACTTTCTCCAAATAAACTATTCAAATATATTGTAAAATAGATATTCATACAAAATTAGAAATAAATGTAATTTTTTTAAAAAATGCACATGCATGATGTACTAACTCATAACTGAGTATTAATAACAATGCAAATAAAAAATTGCATATTTTAGAATTTGGGCTACTTTTATATATTGAATTGTTGTGGGAGTCATGTGCTATATGGATATCTTCCCCCACAAGTCTTTCTAAAACTACAAAAGGATCATAAAGTAGCAATTTCCCTCACACTTGAGCTAGAGAGTGAGAAGAGTGTGGAAGTAGAAAGAGAAGAGGAAGAACCTCATAGGAGGGGTTACTTGTTTCATCGTAAAAATCGTAAAGGTCCGTAATTCGTAAATGACTTACAATTCAATTACAATTACGGCGTTTGTTTGGACCGTAATTCGTAAAAGACTTACGCAACTCAACTATCACTCACTTGCAATCCAATTACCACTCACTTACAGCCCACTTCCAGTTAATTTTGTGGTCATGCAAATTTGTATTATTTTTTTATGTTAATACTAGTTTTTTAATATTTAGCATTTTTAGTATTTATTTGCAATATTAAAACTTTTTAAATCACCAAATAGTTAATTTTGTGGCCAACTTTTTCACGTACGACTTACCAATTACGATAACCAAACACCGTAAAACACAATACACTTTCTCACTTACAATTTTATAATACCAACCAAACAACGTAAAACTTACGTGCATTTAACTCATTTACAACTGTAAAAGACTTTACCAATTACGGCTTACGAATTACGGCAAATTACGACAACCAAACAAACCCGCAGTAAAGTTTCTAACTTTCTGTTTTATATTTAAAGTTTTATTAATCTCTATGAATTAATTTAATTAAACCCAAAGATCCAAACTTTGGATCATACCTGAATAAATAAATAAATAAATAAATTTCCGATGATGGAGCTCGTTGGCTATGACCAGAATTTCCTGGCGGCAATCACTGAACACCAGAGGTGGCGATCGGTCGACGGGAGTGGTCGTCGGTCGTCCATGCCTTTGCCACAGTCGAAGGTGGCCACGGGGTTGCCTGCTGCTGCTGTCCAAACCCAAGCTGAAATGAGTTTGGGAGGGGGGCTGCTCTTGATGGAAGAAGAAGGTAGGGAATGGAAAACTTCCACCAGCTCCTTGAGTTTTCACAGTATAACTATATGCTCAATTTTGTCCCAGAAATTATATCAACCCCTTGAAACCCATCCGATTCGTAGTCAATTGACTAAATAACCCTAACATATATGATTTTGCAGATCAGCCCATGGATCATACTGGATCAATATTCTAATATTTACATAACAGCCTAAAGATTCTGAAAATTGCATAAATGCCATTTAACCATAAACTTGATAAAAAAAATTCCTAAAAACTCTATAAAATTATTTAAAAACAGTAAAGACCATTTGAAGTATATTTTGAGTATTTATACATAATTATAGCCTAAATGGATGGATTTGGCTTGCTAATAGGCTACAAGTCTGAGAATGACAAAAATTTATTCATTATTATTATTCATGTGGGAATTGAACATTATCTTGAGACCACACTTGAGATATTTGATCAGGATCGTTTTAGTAAGAGATGAACTTATTGTGTAGTGTTTATGAATTTTATACATACAGATTTATTTGTTATGTTACAAGTTACCAGTGCATTTTGGACATAAGATATCTAGACAGATTTGTATCATGTATTTATTTTATTTAATTCATGTTAAATAGTTGTGGTTAGATACATTGAATAGTATTTTGATGTGAAACATGCGTGCGTGTGTGAATCAGAAGTCAATGATGTAATAAGCATCACAATATTTCACCAACTATATGATCTTGAATAGGAAAATTGTAACGCCCCGATCCCGCAGGTACGGGGACGTTATGGCGACGTACATACGCGAGGTGAAAACACCCTCACGCGTACGTTAAGCCTCAGTACAGGACATAGCCTTCATATACACAAAGGTTCCAGCAGGAAATAAATACAAGAATACCTGCAGAAAGAGGTTAGTGATCATAACAGATACAAAAATAGGGATAAATAAGATAACAGTAATAAATCATAAAGATACGTATGAATAGTCTTGATGAGGAATCTCCTATGTGACTCCAAGGCACTATCTGATAATACGGTAACTCCGATCTCCAACCTGGGCACACAAACCCAGGGTCGTCAGAAAGCGACCTAGTGAGTGGTAAAATGAAGGAGGCAGTAATATATACAACAATAATACAAGCACGATACATATATATAATACATGATGTTGTCCTAGTGATACCATATAATAAGTATATAATAAGCATGAGAAAAATATAATCATGTCATATTTTAATACCAGCACTACCTAGCATGTTATCATCGGGTCATGTCTACAGTAATAACTACAGTTGTATAGTGATGATGTGATGGAGATAAACGTGTAGATGAAGTATGCAACCTAACCATACTACGGTGTTGTGTCTAGGCAGCATATAGGCAATACAAAACAAAATATATGCAATGCAACGTATACATGTGCATGAGTAGTATGTCACCACAGAAAGCGTAACATGTACCAGGTAAAGTACCGATCATACAGGTAACATGATAGCGGATAAATGATCAGAAACAGTAACAAGTACAACTATACCATAGTAAACATGTATCAGGCAAGTCATGTTCTTTATACAATAGTAGCAATCAGTACCGCCTGCTATTTTAATCAATCTTTTTCAGTGTCTCATACCACTGGCAGTTCATCCTGGAGCCTGCACTCCAATCGAACCCATCCGGACATGGCCTACGGGTACCATTATCCAAACGAGAGAGTGACCAAATAACAAGTGTTCCCGACGTCACTATTGTGTATACTTTTATATTATGTTAATTGGAAACCCATGGTCGAGGAGCTCTAGTCAGGTGGGTGTATCCCGTGCACACCCGGGACAACGCCCTTATCAGACCCCTGGCTGCTAAGACCAGGACCAGCTCGCTAGAGCTGTAACATGTAACGGGAATCTCAATGAGCTAAAACAATAATGGAAAACGGGAGCTCATGAGTAACAGACGGTAGCCAGCACTACCCCGTTCCCTGCAGTGGGACAAACAATGGATCCAGACATCCACCCGACAAGATCTAGTCAACCGTCAAGTCTCCCCCATACCCAAGTTATCATTATTATCTTTCACTATACAGTATATCAGGAACAAGTAAAGGTATGGTACATATAACATGATAACATAATATGAGCTCAGTTGACAGCACAAAACACGATAACGGGAAACAAGAAACAATAGATGTGGGATTCCACACATCGCATTATCAACAGCTCATGTTTCCAGTAACGGGAATAACAATATCAGTAACGGGAAATAATCATATAACATTCATACAGGGATAACATGGAACAATAATACATGTAATATGAACGGGAGATCCATAGGACCAGAATAAAGAAACCATACATGCATGTGTAACAGTGATATGCAAACATGATATAACTGTGTACCGAGCATCCATGTAATGATGAGAACAATAATATGAAATGCGGCAGTCCGTGCATTAGTATATCTGTGTACCAGTGGAACATATATGTGTCGCAATACTCCGTATAATATCTCTGTGATAGTACATGTCATACCAGTGGTCAGTGTATAATGTAAGACCGTGTCCAGTGAATTACAGTGTCCGTGTCATGATGATACCAGTGCATGAATTAATAGTGTCCAGCATTCATGTCTAGTGACAGTGTAGTGTCATCGGGTACCGTGGATCAGTATACATGTGACGATCGTTATCTAACTGTGATATAATACATGAAATAATAGTGTCCAAGACTATGGTGAAATAGTGGCCCGGATGTCAGTGGTACATGAACAGGACATAATAGGCATCTAGTATCACAATCAACGTCTTTTAGTTATCAGGCATATTCTCAGTACAGTGTTTATGACAGTGTTTTACTATTGTTTACAATTTATCGGTAATCATGTTTTATTTAAAGAAAGCAACCAAGCTCAATCAATATGATCAAAAGACAATTTAAAAAATAAAAACACTCACAAACTGGTCATGGACATGTAGCTCTCTTTCCCACGATCGCAACGGATCTAGAATCGTCCAAATCGGAGTCCGGATGCTCCAGATATCGTTCGGAAACCAAAACTAATAGAAAAAGGTTAGATATGTAATAGCTGAAAATATTCAGGGGGCTGTTTGTAATTTTTTAGGGTCCCCAAAGGAAGTGATAAGTTTATAGGGGCTTAAATAAAATTTTACCTTTAACGGGTCAGGTTTGGGTGCCAACGGGTCGGATTTGGGTTGAACCCGAAACCCAAACCCATTTGGGTTTTTCACCCAAAGAAGCAACAGCAGCAGCAGCCGTGCGCTGCTGCTACCGCCCTGGCGCGCCCGCCGCCCGGCCGGCGCGGCTGCCCCGCCAGCGCCGCTCCGACGCCCATGGCCGCCGGACATCCCCACTGCGAGAGAGAGAGAGAGAGAGAGAGAGGATGTATGGGGGCTGGCGCTTCCCCCCTCCCCCACTGTCGGCCCTGCGCTGGCCGCTGGCACCTGGCCGCCGGTCAGGCCGCGGGGGAGAGAGAGAGAGAGAGAGAGAGAGAGAGAGAGTGAACGAGAGGGAGAAGAGGGTTGAAGGAAAGAGAGAGACAGAGAGAGAGAGAGAGAAGAGAGAAAGAAAAGGGTTTAAGAGATTTAGAGAGAAAGAAGAAATTGAGAGAGAGAGAGAGAGAATGAGAAGGGGGAGATTTTTAAGAGGAGAGAGAAATGGCGGTTGGGTTAGGCGGTGGAAGAAGTGTGGAGAAGAAGGAAGAGAAAGAAAAAGAAAAGAAAGGGAAAAGATTACAAAAATAATATTTTATTATTATAATATGGCACAATATTTGATCAGCTCCGAACGATGTCCAAAAATTACAAAAAATAGAGAATATTATCCTGAGACGTAATATGAAAACGGTTTACAGAAATTCAATCCGATTTGCAAATTAAAAATCTCGGAGTGTCTCGCCGATATTGGGCAACACCGGTTAGGCCGGATTTTCGAGAAATTCGGAAAAATCTCCAAAAATGCCCAAACGGAGATAAGACGATTCTAAGTCACATGGTGAAAGCGGATTCTTAAAATACAATGTCATTTGTGAATTAAAAATCAGAATGCCGAATATCGGTATCGGTCGACACTGACTACGGAGATTTTCTAAAATAATCCAGAAAAATTCCAGAAAACTCTAAAAAATTTAAAATATTAGAAAATGATTTTTGAAACTAGAATCGGCTCAATCTGATGACCAGAAAGGTCAAATCAATATTATACGTCGTATCGTGTACTCATACGGTGATACGTACATCAGGGAGCAAAGGGTTACATTTCTCCCCACCTTACAAAAAAATTCGTCCTCGAAATTTCAAATCAGGTGTGAGAACAATATTTCCAATCCCAAAGCCTAAATGTTACGGGTCCACGACACTTCTGCTGCGCACTCTAATATCTAGAAAGAACTCGGGATGGCGAGGTATTGTAGGGAACTAACACTAACAGCTTGGAAGCAAGAAGATGAAAAGAAAGCAAGAAGGAAATCAGAAATTCGGATTGACAACTGTCAGTAAGGAAGACAAAAGAGTCAAGGAATGACTTGCCAATGACAGTGTATTCTTGTACTCGTCGCTGGAATCCCCAAATTCAGATACAGATCAGTGAATCTGAACTTAATTGTACTGTTGATAAGAGCCCAAGCAGTGACCCAGGTGGCTACCCACACCAGGTGTGAACCTAAGCTCTGATACCACTATGTAACGCCCCGATCCCGAAGGTACGGGGACGTTATGGCGACGTACATACGCGAGGTGAAAACACCCTCACGCGTACGTTAAGCCTCAGTACAGGACATAGCCTCCATATACACAAAGGTTCCAGCAGGAAATAAGTATAAGAATACCTGCAGAAAGAGGTTAGTGATCATAACAGATACAAAAATAGGGATAAATAAGATAACAGCAATAAATCATAAAGATACGTATGAATAGTCTCGATGAGGAATCTCCTATGTGACTCCAAGGCACTATCTGATAATACGGTAACTCGGATCTCCAACTTGGGCACGCAAACCCAGGGTCGTCAGAAAGCGACCTAGTGAGTGGTAAAATGAAGGAGGCAGTAATATATACAATAGTAATACAAGCACGATACATATATATAATACATGATGTTGTCCTAGTGATACCATATAATAAGTATATAATAAGCATGAGAAAAATATAATCATGTCATATTTTAATACCAGCACTACCTAGCATGTTATCATCGGGTCATGTCTACAGTAATAACTACAGTTATATAGTGATGATGTGATGGAGATAAACGTGTAGATGAAGTATGCAACCTAACCATACTACGGTGTTGTGTCTAGGCAGCATATAGGCAATACAAAACAAAATATATGCAATGCAACGTATACATGTGCATGAGTAGTATGTCACCACAGAAAGCGTAACATGTACCAGGTAAAGTACCGATCATACAGGTAACATGATAGCGGATAAATGATCAGGAACAGTAACAAGTACAACTATACAATAGTAAACATGTATCAGGCAAGTCATGTTCTTTATACAATAGTAGCAATCAGTACCGCCTGCTATTTTAATCAATCTCTTCCAGTGTCCCATACCACTGACAGTTCATCCTGGAGCCCGCACTCCAGTCGAACCCATCCGGACATGGCCTACGGGTATCATTATCCAAACGAGAGAGTGACCAAATAATAAGTGTTCCCGACGTCACTATTGTGTATACTGTTATATTATGTTAATTGGAAACCCATGGTCGAGGAGCTCTAGTCAGGTGGGTGTATCTCGTGCATACCCGGGACAACGGCCTTATTAGACCCCTGGCTGCTGAGACCAGGACCAGCCCGCTAGGGCTGTAACATGTAACAGGAATCTCAATGAGCTAAAATAATAACGAGAAACGGGAGCTCATGAGTAAAGACGGTAGCCAGCACTACCCCGTCCCCTGCAGTGTGACAAACAATGGATCCAGACATCCACCCAACAAGATCTAGTCAACCGTCAAGTCTCCCCCATACTCAAGTTATCATTATTATCTTTCACTATACAGTATATCAGGAACAAGTACAAGGTATGGTACATGTAACATGATAACATAATATGAGCTCGGTTGATAGCACAAAACACGATAACAGGAAACGGGAAACAATAGATGTGGGATTCCACACATCGCATATCAATAGCTCATGTGTCCAGTAACGGGAATAACAATATCAATAACGGGAAATAATCATATAACATTCATACGGGGATAACATGGAACAATAATACATGTAATATGAACGGGAGATCGATAGGACTAGAATAAAGAAACCATACATGCATGTGTAACAGTGATATGCAAACATGATATAACTGTGTACCGAGCATCCATGTAATGATGAGAACAATAATATGAAATGCGACAGTCCGTGCATTAGTATATCCGTGTACCAGTTGAACATATATGTGTCGCAATACTCCGTATAATATCTCTGTGATAGTACATGTCATACCAGTGGTCAGTGTATAATGTAAGACCGTGTCCAGTGAATTACAGTGTCCGTGTCATGATGATACCAGTGCATGAATTAACAGTGTCCAGCATTCGTGTCTAGTGACAATGTAGTGTCATCGGGTACCGTGGATCAGTATACATGCGACGATCGTTATCTAACTGTGATATAATACATGAAATAATAGTGTCGAAGACTATGGTGAAATAGTGGCCCGGATGTCAGTGGTACATGAAAAGGACATAATAGGCATCTAGTGTCACAATCAACGTCTTTTAGTTATCAGACATATTCTCAGTACAGTGTTTATGACAGTGTTTTACTATTGTTTACAATTTATCGGTAATCATGTTTTATTTAAAGAAAGCAACCAAGCTCAATCAATATGACTAAAAGACAATTTAGAAAATAAATACACTCGCAAACTGGCCATGGGCATGTAGCTCTCTTTCTCACGATCGCAACGGATCCAGAATCGTCCAAATCAGAGTCCGGATGCTCCAGATATCGTTCGGAAACCAAAACCAATAGAAAAAGGTTAGATATGTAATAGTTGAAAATATTCAGGGGGCTGTTTGTAATTTTTTAGGGTCCCCAAAGGAAGTGATAAGTTTACAGGGGCTTAAATGAAATTTTACCTTTAACGGGTCGGGTTTGGGTGCCAACGGGTCGGGTTTGGGTTGAACCCGAAACCCAAACCCATTTGGGTTTTTCACCCAAAGAAGCAACAGCAGCAGCATCCGTGCGCTGCTGCTGCCGCCCTGGCGCGGCCACCTCGCTGGCGCGGCTGCCCGCTGGCGCTGCTCCAGCGCCCATGGCCGCCGGACATCCCCACTGCGAGAGAGAGAGAGAGAGAGAGAGAGGGTGTGTGGGGGCTGGCGCTTCCCCCTCCCCCACTGCCGGCCCTGCGCCGGCCGGCCTACGGCGCCGCCGGCGCCTGTCCGCCGGTCAGGCCGCCGGGGAGAGAGAGAGAGTGAACGAGAGGGAGGAGAGGGTTGAGAGAGAGAGAGAGAGAGAGAGAGAGAGAGAGAGAGAGAGAGAGAGAGAGAGAGAGAGAAGGGTTTAAGAGAGAGATTTAGAGAGAGCAGAAATTGAGAGAGAGAATGAGAAGGGGGAGATTTTTAAGGGGAGAGAGAAATGGCGGTTGGGTTAGACGGTGGAAGAAGTGTGGAGAAGAAGGAAGAGAAAGAAAAAGAAAAGAAAGGGAAAAGATTAAAAAAATAATATTTTATTATTATAATATGGCCCAATATTTGACCAGCTTCGAACCATGCCCAAAAATTATAAAAAATATAGAATATTATCCTGAGACGTAATATGAAAGCGGTTTATAGAATTTCAATCCGGTTTGCAAATTAAAAATCCCGGAGTGTCTCGCCGATACCGGGCGACACCGGTTAGGCCGGATTTTCGAGAAATTCAAAAAAATCCCCAAAAATACCCAAACGGAGATAAGACGATTCTAAGCCACATGGTGAAAGCGGATTCTTAAAATACAACGCTGTTTGTGAAATAAAAATCAGAATGCCGATTATCGGTATCGGTCCACACCGACTACGGAGATTTTTCAAAATAATCCAGAAAAATTTCAGAAAATTTTGAAAAATCTAAAATATTAGAAAATGATTTTTAAAACTAGAATCAGCTCAATCTGATGACCAGAAAGGTAAAATCAATATTATACGTCATATCGCATACTGATACGGTGATACGTACATCAGGGAGCAGGGGGTTACAAAAATAGTTAAAACAAATAATGTAACAGAAGAATTTTACAAAATGTGCAACGTAGTTATACCGTTCCAATCTAAAATAAAATGATTCAACTACTCAGTTACGATGACACAAACTTATACAATCAATATATTATGATCAGCAAACACATGGTTAACAGAATCTCACAGTCTTACTATTTATGGCAACATATTAAACTCATAAAATAATAGAAGATGAATACCAACTCACAAATAAGGGTCCGAGTTAAGAAAATTACCTACTGATGATTATAGGGCTATCATGACCTATAGTAAATGCCAGTGTGTCTCGTCGTCACGAACACAACATAACAAAAATCATCTGAATCATAGCCCAGTGTAATACTCTATTCCCAGAATACGTACTTAGATATGTATTCTGATTTTTCGATCATATTTTTTCTTCATGTATTTATTTTTGCTTTGTGTTTATTTATGCGATTGTTTCGCTTTGGATCCGGATTCATGGACTCGGAGTCAGCCATACTCTGAGCCTAGTATATTGCTCGATTTGGTCTTTTCGGTAGTCAGATTTGACCGATTTCAGTTTCAAATATTATTTTCTAATATTTTAGATTTTTCATGATTTTTTGATTTTTTTTCCGAGTTAATTTGCTAAATCTTCAAACCCGGTGTCGATCGGTGTCGCGGACCGATTCCTTGATTTTTATTTTTTGAATGGAATTGAATTCTAGAAATGTCTTTAGAATCTCATTTTCCATCTAAACACATTTTTGAGATTTTTCTTAATTTATCGTAATTCAACTGGATTTGGAGTCGATTTGTATCGCCTGATTGATTTCAGAATTTTTTTAGTTTGAAAACCAGATTGAATTTTTTCAATCTGATTTCACTATTATGTACGTTAAAATAATATTTTCTATTTTTTGAGAATTTTTGGGAACATTTCTGAAACAATCAATTTTTTTCTTTTTTTTAAATAATATTATTTTTCCCTTCTCTTTTTTTCTTTCTTTTCTCTTCTTTTTCCTTGCCCCCCAAGTCAGCCGACCAGCCATGCTCTCATCACATCACCTGCATCCCCTCTCCCTATCAACATCTCTCCTATCCCATCTCACCAGCTTCCTCTCTCTTCCTCTTTATTTCTTCTCTCTCTTTCATTTCTTTCTCTCTCACACTCTCCCTCAACCTCTCCCCTCCTCCTTTTAGGCCGGCCAACACCAGTACCGTCGCCACCAGCACCCTCCTCCGTCTGCCTCCTCCGCCCATCGCTAAACCACCAACATCCACCTCCCTCTCCAACTCCATCTTCAACAACATCAACAATTACTCAACTACGCCACCCCATCTTCCTCCAAACCCATCACCCTCCTCCACAACACTTCTACCTCTATCTTCTCTTCCCTCCACCATCTCCACTACACAACACCACCACCTCCTTCTCCACTTCATTCCACCATCACCATCCACTCCATCACCAATCTCCGCCACCATCAATCTTCTCCGTCTCTACCATCTTCTCACCACCATCACCTTCTTCCCTCCTCTTCCACCATGGCCGGCCACCGTCACCACCACCTAAGGCCGACCATCACCTCTCCCCTCTCCTTCTCAACCATCACCTCCTCCTCTACTTCGCTCCACCATCACCACCCACTACATCATCATCATCATCTTCATCACCCACCACCATTACATCTACACCATCACCACCACTCCATCATCACCATCACCACCAACACCTTCACCACACCACTTTCATCTCCACCTCACCACCATTAACTCCACCTTCAACATCTCAACAACCACCACCATCAACAACAACCACTAAAACATCATCACCATCATTTTCATCACCACCAACACCACCACCACCTTACCTCTACCCACGCCCCCTTCGCCGTCCGCGGGGGGGTGGGGGGGGGGGGGGGGGGGGGGGGGGAGTTCACTGTTGCCGCCCCTTCGCCGTCGCCGCCCACCTCTCTCCCCTCCCCCCTCATCTGTCTCTTTTCTCCTTCTCACTCCACCACTCGGTATACCACTCAGTCAATTTTTTCCGCCGAGCGATAAACTAGTGTATGGAGCAAGTAGCTCTCTCGAGCGAAAAATCGGACCATCCGTTCTTTCGCATGATATCGGTCGTCCATCATACATCACAACTGATAGACGACCCGATGGATCTCTCTCTCTCTCTCTCTCTCTCTCTCTCTCTTTCTCTCTCTCTCTACCGGAATGTAGACAGCTCACAGGGCGCAAAGGAGCATACAGGTTCTTGGCGCAAAGGAGCTAACCACTCCAACTAGAGTAGTATACAGTGGATAATAAATTAAGATTAAAGAGAGAGATACATATAATGAGTGGGTCCCGCAGATAAGGCAACGAATACCTTCCACTCCCCTCGTACCTTTGAAGGAGAAAATACAAAAAGCCCTCTGAGTGAAAGTCTATACACTGGAATCTATTGTATAACATAACACTTGTAGGATCTGCATCGAACGGTTAATAAATATTGTAGTTGTCACCACATCAAAGCCCAAATCAGTATGAGACTCACACCGTAACGACCCAACTCAAACTGAAACGAGCGAGAAGCTGAAGAGTGAGGCTTCGAGGGCATCAGCGAACTGAAGCGATGGGCGTCTCCACATCGCCGCTTAACGCCGTCGTCACCGCTTCCTTCCCTCCTTTCATCGCCGCCGTCTCTCGCAAAGAATCCGCCGTTAGGGTTCAGTCTGTGGGGTTTCTTCGGCTCGATCTCGGGCGGAAACCTAACGGCAGGTTGACGAGGCTGAACGCGGGGTTGACGGAGATCGAGCCTGACCTCGAGGAGGAGGAGCGGGACAGATGGAGGACTAACGGCATTAGCCCCGTGAGTCAATTCACTGCCCCTTTTGTTTTATTTATTTTTTAATCTTTTGCTGGCCGATTAAAAAGTTCCATTTTTTTTCTTTGGGGTTTTTTTTGCCTAAATTATTTGTCTGATGGTTGAATTTAGGAAGATTTTGTATATGGAGAGTATGATGGCCACCACACTTACCACGAAGGCAATGAAGGTATATTTATCGCCCTCTGTTCTTATTATAGTAATGATTTTGTATTTTGTGTATGCTCCAACTTCTTCTATTGCTTCATTTTTTTAGGGATAGAGTTTTTGATGCGTTAGAAAAGCTAAGTTAGGGTTATATTGTTGTGTGTCAAGAACCAAAATATGGCCAATTTGGGTGAGGCAGTGAAATTCTTTTTAGGACAATCGAGGAATTATAGAGTTTGCTTTGGGTAACATGGCTAGGATTTGTTCTTGAACCCTCTTTGTGCAAAAATAGTAATAGAAAATTCGACAGTGTGACAATATTATTCATGACTTCTAATTTAAAGGTGGACAATAACAACCCTTTCTTCTATGAACGAAGGAAGTGGATTGGATTGTTGTTTCAGACACGGATAGTTGGCGAATGTGAACTAGGTTATGGATGACTATTTTTTTTAGATATAAGCATGTGAATTTTGAATGACTTATATATGTTTACTTCGAATTTTAAGAAAACAATTAGATTAATATAATTTTGTAAATTAAGAAAGGCATAAAAACAATTAAAAAAGACATTTCGTTTAGTAAAATAAGGTAGCCGGGTTGACAAGTGTGTGGACAAATGTTGACGTGGATGGACATGCCGGATAGAGATGGAGTTGTCAAATCTTAAGAAAGAGAGAGTCTTCATAGCGTAGTTTTTCGTATCCATACATCTAGAGCTTACAAAACGAACTTTTTTCTCTAGCAGGACAAATCTTAGAAATATCAATGATTTACGAGCATATGAACTTATTGTATTTTAGCTTGGAATGTGGTTTATGTTGTTTATCTCACAATTTCCGTCTTGCAAAGCTTATTTCTTCTCTCATGGTTCAGTCTGTTACAATTATGTATTTGGTAACTGACTGGGATTCTGAGTTCCCAAGATTGGAGATGAATTACTAACTCACAGCAGTTTAGCTTTGCATTTTGATGACATTTGAGAAGCTCTTACATTATTTTGCTTTTCTGCTATCAATAGTTTATACCTGTGGTGTGTTATCCAGTTTATGGCTGGGGATGTATTTCTCAAGCCATCAAAATCCCTTACCGGAGCCTTCATAGATTCACATAATGGTATTGGAAAAATAAAATTAAGAGAGCAGCCAACAGAGAGAACCTTGCTGCAATGATGCCTGGTGACAGACTCGCTGTTTGGGGCATTATGTTTGCTAAATGAAATTTCTGTTTTAGAAAATTATTTGACTTTTGGTTGGGAACTTGCTTGTTTCGACCAATGGAGTATCTCTATTCACTAATAAGTTGTGCTGGAAGTTAATGGTCCATATTTCTTTTACTTGTACTAACTTCATACTGTGTACATATCTATTGATTTAGTTGCTTCTTTTCTAAAGGGCCCTTTGGGAAACTGTTATTCAAGAGTATCAAGCCGCAGAACCTCCAACTGGCTTTCAAGGTATGTCAAATATCAATGCATCGCTGAACTACTTCCCTTTTTGTAGACTTAAAACAATGGTACATTTAAACTTAAGTTTGTCATGCTGTTACATGACAGGGCTTATTTCTTGGTTGTTTCTTCCAGCAATAGCTGCAGGTCTTGCTTACCATTTACCGGTATGAAAGGTTTTCTCATACCACTGCTTCTTAGTTAAAAAAAAAAAGTTACCCGCTAAGATATTCATTTGATTAACAGCCTAACACGACACACCTGGATAAGCATTACCTTAAAATAAGAAATTTTTTTATCTAGATGCTGAAGTGAATTCATTCGGGGGAAGTTAGTTCGTCATGTTGGCTTTCTGATGGAACAAGTTCCCTTGTATGGATGCCATTTATTTGATTTTTTTCTCTTTTGTTTGCTCATAATGAATGTGAATCTTCCCTGTCATGAAAGTCTACAATAAAGAGAACTTGTCATGCTGAAAAAGGTGTCAGTCGTTGCAAGAGAAGTGAGAGAAGGCAAAGGAATGCAAGTCAGGAATGTTCTTCTGTTATTCAAGTAATGTGAAATGAAAATACGAAATAGTGGAAATTTTGGCCTTCTGGTCCATTTGATATCCCCCACTTGAAGAAAGTGAAAATGAAAGTAGAATTTCATTTTTCTCCTCCTTTCTTAAATCCCTCTTCCATCACCTTCCTCTATGCAGTCAATAACAATCTCTGGCTTTCAGTGCAATGCTGAAATTAAATAAGAAAGAAAAATTCAATATAGAAGTAATTATTCACTGTATTGTCCTCAGATTATGATGTTTATCTGTACAAAATTTTTTATAGCTTAGTGTGTGCTATTGCATTTTTAAGATTTAAGATCTCTTAGCATTTGAATTTGTCTACTAAGGATAGATGTTAAAGACCCTGTAATTTTGAGGGGACAACAATAATTCTTACGTTTGTATGCTCAACTATGAGTTGAAGCATTAAGATTCCCTTCCTTTTTTCCAGCAATTTGCCTTAGGAAACTAATTTTCATGCGCACACAGTTCGATACAATCATGCATCACTTCTTCAAAAAAATTGCATGCATATTCAAGCTTATTGACCCACGTCAAAACACTCTGTTTGGTTGATTGGTTCGCATTTTTCTTTATCCAGTGAAACTTCATCTTTAAGACATTTCTCATATGTTAAAACATATTGTATTGTGTATTTGTGCTAGACTCAGCACTAATATGGATTACTTTTATATAAAATATGATTGCCTGATCATTCAACTGCTACCTATAATAATGCTATTGTCATTGTAACCATCCAGGCTATCTCCCTGAAGAAAATAGGGTAGGCTATGGAGCCTGAGAAAGCCAAGAAAGCTCCTAGTAAGTTTCAAACAATTTTCCATAATCAGTTGTGACGTGACATCAGAGTAATACTAATTATCCACGTCAACTATACCATAGAGAAAAGTAGCATTCATGAAACCTAAAACGTCAATTCACAATTAAGGATGTTTACCTTATTTATCTTTCAACTAAATTAAAGCCCCGGCAGCTCACAGCATCATTCGTTGCAAGTATCTAGATAGACAACAAAGATTGTGAGGTTTTGCTGTTAGGAATGGCTTACGCTTCTATGGCACAATATAAATGACTACCAAGTTGACTGTTGATAATCTCTTACTATTGATGGATATCACTTGTCCAACCATCATTCTTGTAGGGTGAATATTTGTACATCGGGGCAGCTGTTTTCGTTGTCATCTTCTGTGCGATCGAGATGGGAAAACCCGATAAACCCCATAATTTTGAGCCTCAGATTTACAACATGGAGAGAGGAGCTCGTGACAAGTTGATTTCTGCCTACAACACTATGGATATTTGGGACTTCAATGAGAAGTATGGAGAGCTATGGGACTTCACCGTCAAGCACGAAGATATTATAAAAGATTTAAAGTGATGTTGCACTTAATCATAATACATGTATAAGTTTATTCACTGTATGATTTGGTTGACCTAGCCTCAAAAACAAAGGTGAGGTTTCTGTACAAATTTTATAAAGTTTCATTTTATTAATATCTCACATAAAATTGTATTCATGCCACTGTTTGCACTAATTAGATACGCTTCAGTTTACCAGAAAAGATTTACAAAACATACCTGGTTTATTGCTAAATAGTCGGTATCAGTATTGTTGTATTTTACTTGATACGGCATTGGTAAATGATCCTGCATTCGGTAACAGCAGTTTGGGTAGACAGTAACTAACATATACATAGTGATTCTAGTATGTAGAGAAAAGCAGGCATTGGAATCACTCATCTGTTCTTAGGTTCATGTGATACCACAGTATGTGAATGTAAGTGCTAGACTGTGATGAACTCGATTTATGACTCTTGAACTTGAAGATTGTTATGTTTTCTCATTCGAGTAAAATTTTCAGCCACCTGATCTTCTGTTACGAAGAATCAGAAATACCTGCTGATGCGAATTATACCAATTACAAGAATACTCGTACTTGTAACCCTTTTCGATGAGTATTCTTGTTGATGTGAATTCTCCCTTGCAAGCAAGCAGGTTCCTGTGCAGCTTCCACTGTCAGTGATGCACTGGCTGATGTTGCTCAAACATTTTTGCAGCAAGACAATATCATAAAGCAATCAAGCCTTGTCAACTAAAACTCCCCCCATATTGAGTAAGGATTTATTGCCTTCTTTAAATAAATTGAGAGCTCAGGCTAAATACTATTACCCAACAAATGACAAAACAGAAAAGAAACAACAACAGTTGGGACTCTTAACTTGACAACATGCAGAGAAAGGGACAGCATGATCAGGGGCTCTGGTAGCACATAAAATTCCTATCTTGTGTTTCCAGAAACAAAGAGTTGAGGGAACATTTTGCTCCAAAATGAGTCCTTTAATGTGTGAAAAGTTCATGTGTCCATTTTCTCCTCCAAGTTTTCATCTTGGACAACCCAACTCAACAACAGTCCAAAATGAGCCACTTAGATTAAGCCTCATCAAGTTAGGTTTGGATTGGTTTTCAAAATGCCCCAATCTCATAAATTTCTTGTCATCTTAGCTTCCAATTCAAAGTATATCTATCAAGTGTCCAGATCCACTTCATTGTTACAATTATAACATTCAAAATATTTGTTCGAAAAGAAAAAAAGTTTAAATATGAAAACTACATGGCATTGCATGCAACATTCAGGTCTAACTTGAGTGGATGCGAGCCGAACTAGTTCTTTAATAAAAAACGGTAACCCGGTCATGAACCTGAGACCTCTCAATCTAACCGTGTAAGGCAAACTCATTGGGCATTGCTTGATCTCACACTTCGATGTTCGTCCCCTCTTAGCACCGCCAGACGCCCTAAAACAAGAGAGAGTACCGAGAGAGAAAAGAAAGCAAGCGAGTTAAGTTGTAAGAAGCAGGGACTATTCCGCGATTCAAGTCAGTGCGTTTGTGTCGAGTCAGTGCTTGAGCGAGACATTCATTCCTTTGTGCCTTTTTCTTATCAATAATGTTTTTGTTCTGGCTAACAAACAGAATTGCTTTTTATGCCACCATCCTGCCTAGCCGCATATTTTATTATAGAAAACAAAAAAAAATTAAAATAAAGGAAATGGAAAAGAAAATTAAAAAACAAGTAGAAACATTTTAACGTCACTCCCACATATTGATGCTTCACTCCCAAATAACCTGCCAAAAGATTTTTAGGATTTAAGTCCTTATCGAAATTTCATATTTGATATTAATCTGTAGCAAATTATTATTTTGATGTTAGTCTCCAACAATCTGAATCTCACTAGTTAAACCTATGTGCTGACCATGATGATTTCAATTCTGACTTCGGGACATTTTTGATGACGAGGACGTGTTCCTAACAACCAATCTCAGTCTAGATGATGATAACAATCTAAGATGGCAACAAAGGGTGACATCCAAAGTCTTAGATTTTTGAGTTTAGATTGCAAATTTTAATCAGAAATTTTCACCCTTTTTTTTTATTTTGATGTGTTTAGTTTGCATTAGCGGTGTAAACGGGTCGGATCCATGCCATATCCGAAACCGTACCCAGTAAGGAATTCAGATTTAGGTTCGGATTGGAATCTCTTATTTCTTATCGGGTTCGGGTCGGATTCGGATTCTAAATAGTTATATTTAACTTTCAATTAAAGGTATTTTTTTAAAGTGAATTTCAATTTTATTAGATGTAAATTGAAAACCTACATTTTTTTCAATAATAATATTATTAAGTTCATATTTATATAATTTTATCAGTTTGAATATATATAGTGAAATGTATGATGGTGAATTTCATTTTATAACATTTATTTTCTTTTCGGGTTTATTATCGAGTTTCGAGTTTTAAAGTGTCATGCCCGAATCAGACTCGATAAGAATTCAGGTCTAATTTTTTAAATCCAAACCATTAAATATGTACGGTCGGATTAAGTTATCAGATTTTCGGTTCCATTTACAACCCTAGTTTGCAAACCTCTTGGCTCTTTTCTAATCCAAGGCATCATGATTTTCTGATGTGCTCTGTTTTCTCAAAAAATAATTATGTGCTATCCTTCATGAAGTGTGTGTGTGTGTGTGGTGTGTGTGTGTGTGTGTGTATATATATATATATATATATAGAGAGAGAGAGAGAGAGAGAGAGAGAGAGAGAGAGAGGAATCTGTACCTCAGCCGCCAGCTGAGAGAGGCTCTCTCAGCTGGCGTAACGTGATTGAATTTCAACCACAATTTCAGGTACTAGTACCATGCTCGCAGTTTTTATGAGGACTGTGATTAAGTCGCAGTATTTTTATGAAAACTGTTGCCATGGTCGCAGTCTTTTCTAAGGACTGCGACCAAGGTCACAGTTTTTTTTCGTAGGACTGCTAGCATGATCACAGTGCTAATTACACTGAAAATATATGATTTTTTTAGGGCTGCGACAATGTCACAATGGAGTGCGACCATGTTGCAGTTAGTTGCGACCACATTGAAGTGGCGATCTATACCTCAGCCACCAGCTGAGAGAGACTCTCTCAGCTGGCACAACGTGGCTTAATTTCAGCCACAATTTTAAGCGCCGCTATCATGATCACAATTTTTTGTGCGGACTGTGATCAAGTCGCGGTATTTTTTTGAGAACTGCTACCATGGTAGCAGTGTTTTCTGAGGACTGCTAGCATAGTCGTAGTCTTTTTCTGAGGACTGCGACTACAATCTCAATCCTAATTACACTGAAAATATATAATTTTTTAACACTGTGATTATATCATAGTCAGCTGCGATCATAATGATCAAGTGGAGTATCATCCACAAAATGTAGGCATGGACTCTGAGCAAAATGAAGGCTATGATGACGGTCTCAGTACCAAAACAATTTATCCGACAACTTCCATCGTGATAACTAGAATTAAGAAGAAGAAAAGAGTTGGACGAATCCGTCAACCAAAACGTGTGCTGAATGGGAAGAAAAAGAAACAGAAGAGCAAAGGTTTGAAATGAAATGAGCATGCATGCACATAAAAACATCTATATTTTTTTCAATATCTATGAAACTTCCATTACTCAATCAGATTAATGTGCAACATAGTCTTAACATTTCGCAAAATCACTTCGTTCAGGTAAAATTTGATTAGTGATATATTTGGAAGTTATTATATTAGGTACTTGTGAATTAATTTTTATTTTAATATTATGTAGGGATTCACACATTCAAATTATCAATGTAATATTCCCTTTATTCTTCCTAATAATCAATTTGGATCAGTTTCTGCATCCTCTTTTCTTAATTTGGTGCATATTTTACCAACTTTAAGCAACTCTCAAATTGATCTGCAACACGCTACTCAATTACATCACGTAATTCTATCTCTAAAGTTGATGAATAATATTTTTCTGTGTTTTTGAGCTGCTGTGTTTGAGAATTAGAGATGTTTTATGATGAGTAAAGAAATTTTATTTCCTATATATGGAAGAGGCACGGAGTTATATAGCTTTTAAAAGGGAATTTGAGCCACACACACATACAATAAGAGGACCAATCCCGTGTTGACACGTGGATTGAAACTCTTATAATATGTGTGTGAGGCCCACACACATAACATATTATAAGAGGATCAATACACGTGCCAATGCGTGATTGGCCCTCTTATTGTATGTGTGTGTGGCTCACACACATGAACCGAACTCGTAAAGACTATTCTGATTATGCTTAAAATTCTCTTTGTATATTATAAAAAGAAGAACCATTACTTATTAGCCTTTTCTTCGAATTATATGCAGGAATATCAATCTCCAAGAAGAATTGCAAGGATATCAAGCTGGCTCCAAACAATTTATGCCAACAAGAAATGAAATTCTAAACTTTTTAATCTATTTTCTAGGGAACAAAAATTTTGTGTTGGACAATGTTTGAATTTCTTAAATGTAGTAGGTCTCTCTCCATGTGCTGAGAAAATTTTGCAGACTAATTTGTATCCCTGCTCTAGTCTTTTGTTCCGAAACAAGGAGTAATGGAAATATTAAGTATGATGAGCTACATATTATCAAAACATACAGATTGTTTTCTTGCCTTATGGGTTTCTAGAATGGCAAAATGATATAAAGAATCATGAAACTTTGTTCTCATGTGAATCAATTTCTTGAATTGTAGTGTTTTGCTGCTTTGAGATGAAAGGAGTTTAAATTCTTCAACATAACATATTGCTTTTGTGTGATGTACTTTCTCTCGTTCACCGAGATTCTATTTTTTTGTTTCGTTAAAAACTAAATGAAAACACAGAGGGATATTGTGAATTCTCCTATCTACACCTCTCATGTGTTCAAAGATTTCTTCCCTTACCTTTTTCAACAGCTCAGGCTTGCAATGTAAAAGAAAAAGTAAAAAGGGAGAAAAAAAGTGATACAAACAGTTTTTCCCTCATTCTTCATGCTCACCAGTACATTTGTCCAATTTTTTCCTCTACTAACAATAACATTCAAATCAAGTAAAACAAATAGCAAAAACAGAGAGAATCTCTTCAGAAATTGAAAATTTTTCTCACTTAAAAAAAAATCTCAATACTCTGATCACGCTCTTTGTACCTCTCTCTCATCACCAAAAAGAATATTTACACAAAAAAAAAGCAAAAAACTCAACAAACTCTTCCAGAATGCTTACAATGAGCTTAATGCGTCCCCCCCCCCCCCCCAAGTATATCCAAAAAAAAAAATCAACAAAAAATTGAAAGCTTCAATACACATGTACTTAATTCATCGTCTCCTGTCACCCGCTGGGGCTCGACGCTGACGCCACTGCAACCGCCTGGAAGAGAAGCAGTCATTTTTTTAGAGGAGATGAAGAGATGAAGAGGGTTTATAGAGGAGATGAAGAGAAAGGCAGCAAGTATGTACCCAATTAGCCGATGCCAGTCACCGATCACCCAATAAGACTCGACGACGATGCCAGATCCATTGCCTGGAAGAGGAGCAAGTATTTTTTTAGAGGAGATGAAGAGATGAAGAAATGAATTGGGTTTGTAGGGAGACGAAGGGACATGCAAAAGAAATTGCAGAGAAGAGGATTTGAGGGAGTTTTAGGGATTAGAGATGAACCAGGTTTTTTTAGACGAACATGTTTTTTTCACTATTTGAACCGGTTTTTTCTGCGAATTTGACAGTATCTAATGTCTCTGTTAGACAACCGCCAGCATTAGCCACCTTATTGTATGTGTGTGTGGCTCACACACATTAACCGAACCCGGGGGAGAGAGAGATGGGTCAGTAAAAAAGTAGGGAGGGAGGCTTTTGTTAGGAGAGATAGAGGGGGTAAAGAACGAGAAATAACTATGATGGGATAGCACCGAGAAACTTGAGGTTGAGAAAAGGGTATTTCAGTCCATTATTTTATAGTAATTAATATTTAAGGGAATATTCTTACTATTTGGGATGCCTTTTGACTTGAGAAACTCTTAATGAGTTAGTTTTTTATTATTAGAAATTAATATTCAAATATAAACTTTTTAGTGACCTATGTGCTAAAAAACCCTACAGAAAAGAGGGAAGGAGTTGAAACTTGTGGGGGTGAGAATATCACTTCCATTCTTTCTTCTTTTATTATTTAGAGCGCGAGAGTCGAGGGCAGATGAGACAAAAAAAAAAAGATAAAAGAAGAGAAAAGGAACAGCAAGCTACTGCGAGCGCGAGAGTAGAAGCACCAAAATCTCCTCAAAAACGCCCTCCAACTTTTCCAAATTTCAGAAAAGACCTCCCCGGCTGATGCTCCGCTTCGGAGGTCGTTAAGGGTGCTCTTCCGGCGGGGCACGACACCAATCTCTCCCGTCGCGGCGAACCCTCAGCTAGCTTCCGCCAACTTTTGGTGTTGATTTCTTCGAGCAGATCCTGTGGACCCCGCGACCGGAGGAGGGTTAGGGTTTCCTCTAGGGTTCAGCTCGGCAGCGGAGGACCGGAACCCGGCGACAGTGGTGAGCGGATCCCTTGTTTTCTTACTTTTTTTTTTTTTTTTGGCTGACATCATTTACTTGCTTTGGTCTTGTGCTTTTCTCGAATTTGCTCTTATCTTTAGAATTTTTGAAATTTTGCAGAAAAGGTTAATTAATAATGCGAAAATTTATCGCTTTCTTAATTACTACTAGACGCTGTAGGTGAAATGCACGTGCATTAGAAAAACTATACTCATAAGTGTGTTTACGCCAGAGGAAAATTTGAAGAATGTGTATTGAAAATTTGATTTTTTTTTTTTTTTTTTTTTTTTTTAAGGTAGATTGGAATGCTATGCAAATGGTTCCATTTGGAGGACTTTTTATTTTTGTGCGTGCAAAAAAATTAAGCTTTTATCCTACTAAATGTGATAACGGATGTACAAATTTTGGTTTTGTAGCAATGCACATGGAAAATCTATTAGTACGGTATAATTATACATATAATATCTATGCAAAATAAATGTAATCTCCAGAAGTAGCATAGCTCTTTAAAGTTTTGGAATGGAGCAAAGACCATCGTGGTCCAATTTACTTAATACTTAGTTTTGCTTCTACCTTAGTATGCATGTTAAGAAATACTAATGGATTTAGGCAGTGTTGTTAAAGGCGAAGCGAGGCGCACGCCTGAGGCGCGAGGCGAAGCGAGGCGCATGCGTGCACCCCGCAGCCCATGTGAGGCGCAGCAAAGCACATGCCTCGTTTGCGTCTCGCGTGAAGCGCAAGGCAAGCCTTAAGCGTATTTAGGTGCGCATTCAATATGAACTAAGTTTCCTCTTCTCCTCCTCTCCATTTTCTCTCTCATTGTTGTTGGTGTTGTTGCTCCTTTAGTTGCTACTAGTTGAACTGTTATTGTTTCTTCTCCCTCAAAATGTTAATCTTTTACTGGCTTTTGTTGATGTTACTATGCACATTTCTCTTATTTTTATTAATATTTTTAATTAACTTGTTATTTGTTGTGTATGTTGTGATTTTATCTTTGATTTCATAATCTTTCAAATTAACAAAAATGAAATAACAGTTGCGCCTCAAGTGAGGCGTTGCGGGTCGCTTGCGCTTTGCGCCTCACACACATTAGGCTCTTTGCGCCTTGTAGTGTGCTTTGCGTCTCGACAACACTGGATTTAGGACTAGAATACTATTTCAATTAGGATTTATCTTATTTTGGACATTCTATTATTCCTAAGTTTCCAAATTATGTAACGATGCATCTATATATTTTTGGGCATTGTCCTCATCAGTGATAAAACAATTCAATTCGTCCATTAAACTAATATGCTATGAGAGTTATCCCTTTATTATACTTGTCATCAATTTTTTTTCTTTCTGATCATCGTTCTCACACAGTAACAAGGTGGGACGCGCTCATTACGTGCCCCTAGCGTCGGTCACTCTTTGTATTGTACATCATCAAAGTTTTCTCCTTGACCTTCCTCAACCACCGCGTCGTGACTTCCACAGTCCACACTTCATCTCAAGATCTGCAACAACACAATTCGAGTAAGAGTACAGTCGCGACTTCATATTGGGACTTCATGATTTCAGGTGATCAAATCTTTCTGATCAATCCACGATGGTGATGTTTGGAAATCATAAAACTAATGTCACTTCGCATTGACCCATTGTGTACTCATTCAACTCCATTGACACCCGCGTCACCTAGTTCTTTCTCCCGGCCACGAGCGCTAAGGCCTGCAAAATCATGAATTGACATGACCCACGACGTCCTCGTTGAGCTCCATAGATGCTTGCATCGTCTAGATCTTGTTGCTGACCACGAGCATTATGGCTTGCGAATTTTCCGGCCACAAGCAATGCGATCCCTTGAATTTGCCTCATCCATGATCTCCCAGGCTCGTGCATGTGATCTAGCCATGAGCTTCTCAGTGTTGCAAATTATGGTCATGACCATTGGAAGCCACCCAACCTACTGCACCACGAGCGCCTCAGGCATACACGTGATAGGTGAAAGTTACATCTTGTGGCCCGCTCAACCAGCTCAGTCGCACACACTCTAGCCAACGCTAGTGACTGGACCATGCACGCTAGCCCTGAGAACTTGGCCACACCATTTACAGCCCATGCGACTAATTGCACCATATGCGCTTTGACCCACACGACTGTAGGCAACACCCTCTCTTCTCGCGTGACCAGAGCTCTCTTTCATGCCCCTTCTGGCCATGCTACTGACTAGGCCACGTACTATTTGCTCTTGTGGTCCACTAGGTCATACCCCCTCCTACCCACAAAACTCCATCCAAGCTCTAGCCATGTGCTGACTACGGTCTATTCTAAGCATTTCAACCACAATATCTCTGTTCTAATGTTTCTTTTCTGCCTTCTCTGGTTTATACTTGATACATTTTATCTTTGAACGTATATCTAACCCTCACTACTAGCCATATTTGATCCTTGTCGCTCTTTACAACCAAGTCAACCTTGATTTGCACTTGCTCCCTCTGCAAACCTAGGTACCTCTCCATATTAGATTCAACTCAAGATGTCTTTAGCCAAATACCTCATATTATAGGTGACACGTGATAGAAAATTACATATCTGTTCTACACTAGCTGGTACGTACTGCACATGACACGTATGGATCTAATTCTCTACCATTTGGTATTCATACTTCCCGTGACACATGACAGGTGATTAAGAATCTAATTCTGCTTTAGTTGGTATCTATAATACACGTGATGCAAACGAGTGACAGAAATTTGATTTTCTGTTAGCTAGTATCTTGTGTTGCACCCGATACATAACAAGTGATTAGGGACTTATTCTATACCAGTTGGTATCCCGTACTACACGTAATACTCGACAAGTGACTAGGGATTTGATTCTCCCCCAGCTAGTGTCCTATATTGCATGTGACACGTGACAAATGACTAAGGATCTGATTATATAAAGTAATTGGTATCCCATACTCCATGCGACAAGGATTACCGATCAAGTCTTCTGTCGTCAATTTGCAAAGAGCACCCTACAGGATCAATATCTAGCTTGGTTTCAAAGAGAGCCCTTGGGATCGACATCAGTTTTCATCTTTCAGCAGATGACAACTTGATGTAATAGTGTTTTTTATTCATGTATAGCTCCTAAAGTTTGCTACCATGTTTGAAATGAAACTTAGAACAAGATAGCCAGAACCATAAAAACTATAAAGGGAGAACAAAACTGAGTTCTTAAAGCTTGGTTATGTAATTTCATTTGCCTTGTAAGTAGATTACATGAACCTACTTGTGGACATCAAAGAACAAACCATAACCATGTTCTGATGTTTGGTACTCAAGGGCTATTGTGCTCTACGAAACTCCCTCACCTTTATATTTATGTTATTTGGGGGTTGCCCAGAAGTATGCTTTGGTGTAACTCAGAATTTGGCAGTGCGTTGGAGGATCAATTCAAGGTTTGCAATTGATTATCAACTCAAGAAGAAAAATATGAAGTTCCAAGAATCCAAATCATTTGCCTTCAGTTTTTAAAACCAAGTGTTTGATGATTAAGATCTTTCATTTGTTTGAAGTATTCTTATTGGTCTTCGCACATGTGCTCAAGATTGTGGCGGCGATTACATATGAGTAGAGGAGCAATTATCCTTGTGCACCAAGAGGGATTCAATCTACTCTATCAATGACTTCTTTGACATGCCTCCTTCCCTGAAAAATCTAATTCTCTTATTTATTATTCATTTTGTTGTTAATTAGTAGATTAAAGAATTCTTCAATGAATTATCACTTACGTGGCACGAAACAGCAACACTGAAATGAACAGTACACGCGGACACTTGGCAGATTCTTAAAAATACACATGATATGTGTGTTTGACACGCGTGTCTGACATGACAAGTTTCGAACATGACATGGACCATGATAGAAGTGTTTGTGTTGAATAGATTATCACCAAAGGTTCTAACAAATAAGTCATGCCATGACACATATGATGTCATTGTCACTTGAATATTCTTGCACAACTGAGGGTACAATGGCAGAGGTAAGGAAACCCAAAATTTCCAACCATTCAAGTCCATCAATATGTATGGAATCTGTGTGTAGATAAATCAAGTGATAAGTTTGGTTTTATTTGTGGAACTTGAGTCCTTTTTGACTTCTCAGTTGGTCATTTTCTCATATGAGAGATGATAAATAATTATCATTATTGCTGCACCAGGGGAAGCAAAGCAGAGTAACATAAAATGGTACACTTGATGACAACTATAAAAAATGATAGAGTCCAATCTAACATCTAACAGAATAATATTGTTTGGTAGAACTCATCAGAACACCTAGCATGTCCAAAATTCTACTCTAATAGTTTTTTATTTTCATGTCTTAAGTTTTTGCTTAAGATGTTAAGAGTTGTCTTCAAAGGATAAAATCTAATACAAAAATTTATAGGTATATTTCAAAACATTATTATTCCTTGTGTGTGTGTGTGCGTGTGCGTGTGTGTGTGTGTGTGTGTCAACTTACAAAGTACAATGAAATAGCACAGTGCTTTTAGTTTCATATAAGTCAAAAAAAACAAATAATGTGTGTCATGCATTCGATGTTAATTTCTTTTTCCTTTAACTGTTTATAATGTTCTATGCAGTGATTTGTTATGCTGATTACAAATTCCGTGCATACTTCCAACATTTTGTAAGTTTGCATATTGATTGGAGAATACCCTTCACACAATTCCATCATTGTCCTTGGATTTGTGAACATGTAGTTATAGTGAGCATCTTTTATCTGTCGATCTTGAAGGCCTTTTGGCTTCATCAGTTGACTAGTATCTCAAAAGAAACATTATAAAGCTGACACATGCACTGCTATACTGTATCAAGCCAAGAATACTATGATTGACATGTCCCATTGCATCAAGAATGCATGATGCTGATAAGAGCCCAATATGGCATTTTACATAAATGACTTGCTATAATTGAAGAAGACTGACGCGAATTGGGGAAGTGAACGACGTCGGCTAGATTCCATTCTGGTGCGAACTAACCCTGGAGGGAACCTTCAGGTAGGAACATACTCGAATCCACGAGCACAACAAATTCACGAGCACAACACTTTTATCCACGAGCAAATGATAGCAACTCGAATCCACGAGCAATAAGATAAACTTAATTTTAATTGAATAATTGTTTGATAAAAGATGATTACAAAATAAAAAATACAAGGGCCTTTTTGTAGGCTTACAAAAAGAATACTACTCCTACTTGAAAACTATAATCTATTTTTAAAAGAAACAAAAAGAATTAAAAAAAAGTCCTAATCTATCTTGGAAATCTAAATTCAAAATAAAGAAAGATAAAATCAATTGAAGTCCAATTTGGACCCAAAAACAAATTCCTAAGTAAACTCAAAAATTTGGCAGATACACAGTAGGACTGTCGATAGGTGAAGGGTGTTGTCGACAGGTAATGTACAGACTGTAAACCCCTAACTCTCTGTAAAAACCTATCGACAGGACTCATGTTATGACTGTTGACAACAGGCTATCGATAGGTTTGTCTTGGTTGTCGACAATGAGTTGAATTTATCCGTTCTCATATTGTTCTACGACATCAGCCCCTCCCTCTTCAAAAGATTCCTATCAGGATATGGCTGCTTGGTAGGGGCTCTTTAATTTGGGATTTTTTCTTTCCTCAAATATACCATTATCATATCTTCTTCCTCGAAGAGTTTCTCTCACATTTTCTTGTCAGCTGTTGCCTTATTCTTCTTATTGGTCTTCTCAATCTTCAATTGAACCTCTTCTTGTACATCTTTTGAACCACAAACCGTGTTATACACAAACTTTGCTTGAGGCAAAGTTTGATCCCACGACCTTAATCTGCCTCGAAGATTTTCATCATAATCCATGTAACTCAATAAAGGATGATGCTTTCGTCGCGTCCATGTGGTAATAGTAGGTGATTTGAACTTGAAGAATTGAAAACTTTCATCTTGAGCATTCTCTTCTTGCAGGAAAGGATTTTCGAAATCATGACGAATAGATGTATCATGATGCTGAATGTCGGGTGGTAATCCTTCTGTAAACTCGTCATGAACTGCTTTGAACTCCTCCAGTGATGGTTCTATCTTCTCGGAAATTAGAGAAACTTCTTCTAAAATAAGACTTTTCTTTATTTCCTTTGGTTCCACGAGGAACTCGTCTTGATTGCATACGAGCATGAGGTTTGGTTGCTCTTCTTTTGGACTAGGAATAAGTGGCATAAGCTTCATGACTTCATCGAGAGATTGTACTTGGCTGATACTGATAGTCGCTTGAAGGTTTGATGAATCCCTCTTGGTTGACTGCTCTTCAACTGGTGGTCGTTGATGTTATCCGCTGTCTTGTTTGACTGATGAGACCTCATGAAAGGTTGAGGTGATTCTCCATCTCTTCTTCCTCCAAAACAAGACTACGGGCTTGTAAAAATCTCTTCATCCGTCTCCACGTTCTTATAGTGGTTTGTCTTGGTACATACAGATGTTTTGAAATTGATAACCATGCCACTGCCTTCCTTTAAGCTTGTAGGTCACAAACTCGACTTGATCCTCTATGAAAATATACTCCATGTCAAACAACTCATCAATTTTATCGATCCAAAGTAAGGTTGACTCAATATTAAGACTCCCATCAAAAGAAGGAATAGAATTAGAAACGTGTCTCTACTATTAGGGTTCGAAAATCCGCTTCTCCTACTAGGGTTATGATTAATGAATCTCCTTTGTCTATCATAGAACATCCCTTCATCTTCATAATCATCATTGTGTTGATAGCTGGGACGTCGCAATTCCTCATAGAAAAATTCACTAAATTGAGGATGTTGTTGAGAATAACTTGGTGGTGGATGATGTGGTGGTAGTTGATATGACAGTGGTTGTTTTGATTGACGACCATGCCCTCTTCGATACGTACCATCGGTTAGGCTTCGATCATCAATGTTGAGGGACATCTTTCGATCACTTGGTCTAAATGATCCAAAGTGGATTTGATGGTGCGGTCCATCCTTTCAACAGTGCTCATCCTTGTGCAAAGGCCTTGCAATCTATCTTCGTCTCCTGCCATCGTCGGAAAATTGCTGAAGCTCTTATACCACTTGATGCGATGCGGGAAAGTGAATGACGCCGACTAGATCTCGTTCTAGCGCCAACGAACTCTGAAGGGAACCTTCAGTTAGTAACGTACTCGAATCCACGACACAACACTCGAATCCACGAGCAAATGATAGCAACTCGAATCCACGAGCAGTGAGAGAAACTCAATTTTAATTGAATAATTGTTTGATAAAAGATGATTTCAAATAAAGAATTACAAGAGCCCTTTTATGGACTTACAAAAAGAATACTACTTCTTCGAAACTATAACCTATTTCTAAAAGAGTTAAAAGAGTCCTAATCTATCTAAGAAATTTAAATTCAAAATAAAGAAAGATAAAATCAATTAGTGTTCAATTTGGACCCAAAATAAAATCCTAAGTAAACTCAGAATTGGCTTGATACGCAGTAGGACTATCGACAGGTGAATGATGTTGTCGATAGGTGATCTATAGACTGTAAACCCCTGACTCTCTGTAAAAGCCTGTTGACATGACTCAAGTTATGACTGTCGACAGCAGCTGTCACTAGGTTTGTTTTGGTTGTCGACAGAGAGTTGAATTTATCCGTTCTCATATTGTTCTCATGCGTCAAAGACACTATAAAAGAATTCAAAATTCTAATATCAACTTTCATTTACTATTTCCATAACTTAAATTTAACACAAAATGGGCATTTCTCAACATGACATTATTGCTCCTTATAAACATTCCTACTTTGCAACTTATTAGTTGGATGAAGTGATGATCTCAGACAAATTTACTAGGGAAAAAAAAAGAGATAATGTTCAGTTTTACTTTTTTTTTCTTTTCCTCTTTTTGTTCCTTTATGTTCCTTTATCCTTGGAATCTTCGTTCAAGCCTTTCCTTCAAAATCTTCAGTCATAACTCAAATTTGAAAATTTCCATAAACTCATGACATCACAATCTCATTAGGTGCCAAATTCCAGGCAAGTGAACTGTGCCAAAGAAATGCTATGTCATGAAACCAGGTAACAGGGCCCACCTTAATGGTTCCACAGTTTATCTCTGTGAATACCGTGGGAAAATTTCTAAACAAAGTGGAAAGATGATGGGCTTTTCATAGGGAACAATTACATTTATCTCTATGGCCAAAAAGGAGCTTCATAGAAAAAAATGGATTTTAGTCTCCCAACTTCTGTTTTTTTTCTTTAATTATTTTTTAATATTCTGGACAATCGTTGTTGTACTGATTTCATATCTGAGAAAAATCCTATGCTTACTTAAGAGTTCAGTTTGCTCATTTATATAAAAGCATATTCACCTATTTATAACATCTATTGGCTATGTGTAGATCTTTCCTACTGATCTGTAACACCCTGCTCTCTAGAGGAGGAGGAGGAGGAGGAGGGGGGGGGGGGGGGGGGACAAGAGGAAAAGTACTTCCCAGAAAAGGTAAAAGAGGCAACAGAATATTTCTTTGATGACCCCAGTAATCTGTATAAGTTGGCTTTCTGAAGAAGTATGACATGTGTCTAGGCTCCTACCACTCTAGGCTTTAACATTTAAATCATGAGCATTTCATGCCTCGATAAAGCACCCAGTACAGGCATACGTAAGGTGTTCATCATAAGTGCTTTACTGCCTAAACTGTATGATTATTGTGCTGTCAAAAAGTTTTGTGAATGGGGAAAACCATGCTGTGTAAAGTGAACTTATAGTTCTTGATGATATGTGAATCATTGTATTTGTTAGATATAATTAATAATGATCGAACCTTTATTCGACTATAATGTCATTTTAATGAATTATTCTCTACCAATCATTCCTGATAAAAGTAAACTAAAAAAAGTACTACATATACTTTACCTTCCATCTTGTAGTGATCTCTCTTAACTCTTTGTTTTTTTTTTTCTTTAATGACTTTTTAGTTCAGCAGTGCTAATATGACCACGTATTCAAAAACTGGGATAGTGAGGTTCGTCAGTTTCATAACTCTTTTTATCACTTCCATCTGTCAGTATTAACATATTCATTATTCAATGCAGACAGACAGAGGTGCCATGCCCGATGAAGTTAGATTATGTTAAGTTTGAGGATGCAAGTCAAGGTAAAGCATGTCACAGTTGACAATTGAATATATATAATTCCACTTCATTGGAATCAATTGACAATGACCACGTTTCTAGGTCAGAAAGATTCTCTCAGTACCTAAACCAGAAAGAGCATGAAATCTATATTGACATGCAAGAGCAGTTTAATTTAGTGTTTGGTTGGAGTGAGAAGTTATATGATGCATTCTGCATCTTGGTTCTTATGATCTGCTTTTCATCATAATGCTTATATGCATATCTTAGTTTTCTCTTTTAGTTAGTTATGTTCCAGAGGCAGTAATTATATGAAACAGAGTATGATGGATTAGTGTTTCAACTATCAGTCCAACACAACAGATAGTTCATTATCATCACCTCAAACTGTAACTGGTAATATATCGGCAGATCTAAGCATCTGGGAACATGATATACCCCTCAAAACCTTGTTTACATTAGAAATTCATGAATGAAGCGAAAAACTCTGGTCTCAAAAAATCCCGCTTCGATAGTTGGTTCAACAGAAGCTTCTCTTTACTTGTTGCTATTCCTATTATCTCCTTGCCACTCTTGTTCTTGCTTACTTGGTGCTCAGCAGTCTGATATGTTTTTTTCAGCACGAGGTCAGTTTGTGCACATTTTATATGCATAACAGAGTGAACTATTAAGTGAGAAGTAAGCTAGTTTTTCTCAGCCTGTACTAACTTTTACACCAAATGTTCACCAACCAATGCAACAACTTCTACCTGCTTTATACCGACTCCCTTGTGTGCCAGCTCTGCTGACCAACATAATGTTTACACTATGACCACCTTTATTGCACATGTCATACTAACTCCACTTTTAAATATGGCACTACAATGTTGGAGACCTAAATGGTCACTACCATTTTATACAACTCCCCACATAATTGCAGCATGCATTCACAAGTCTAACTAACACCACTATTTACAGTAGCACGCATAATTGCTGCTGACTTTTCAAATTGTATTAGTAGGCTTCATACAAAAGGACAGAGGATTTTATAAGTTCCTTAAGCTAGGAATGCATGTTTTCCATTGCATATGAGCTCTTAAAGGATAGCTTTCTTTGAGGAAGTAGGAAAGTTTCAAGGAGTACTGAGGTGAAGTGGAACATTTCCATGGTATGGTTTTATTTTCTCTGATATGACCTTTGAGGGCTGTGTTTGAACCTACAACAGGTATACGATCAGATCCCCATTTCCACCAGGATTAGGTCATGGTTATTTTGGACTTCAAACTTGTACAAGTATTGAACTTGTTCTTTGATTAAATGTCCAAACTTATTGTCTTCCCTTTTAAATATTAGTGGTTAGGACTAGTTTCTTTCCACATGCTAAGTCAATTTCCAGTCCTGTAGTAAATGCATAATTTTGCATTCAGTATATGTGATCTATTCTAATCTTATTGCTCATGTTCATGTCAAGTGTTTTTCATTCCTTTTATCAATGACAGTTCTTAGCATGAGCGGACTTCGTGGTGCCAGGGGTATGGCACAATTGGTTGTGAAAATTCCACTTCAACCAGCTGAGGTAATTAGTTGTTCCTGACTCTTACAGTTACTAATATTTTGTTGTATTAGGGCTTGCTTTTGTTGTCTTTGTTAAGAAAGCGTCACTCTTCATTTTTGCAAATGTTGATCTCCGGCATTAGCAACCACACACAAATATCAATTGGGGTTCTCCTCTATTTGATGCATACTTATTTTTACCATCATCATACATATAGATCTAACAATTGTGTGTTCTCAACATAATTTATTTACATCATCTATGAAATTATCAGGGTATGATAATGTATTTCCTGCTATATGCAATTTTGGCCTGCAACCTATATATTTATTTAAGAGCCTATATTTGTGTCTGTCTTCATTGATGCATCTAGTGTGATAAAACAATAACCTGGACAACTATAGATTTATCATGGTCTATGATAGAAGCAAGGGCGCTAATTACTGAAACTGGAGAGACCTTAGAGAGAAGATTCAGGACTGGAAGCACTCTAAAAATGAAGATCAATTTGTCTTAAATTTTGGAAAGGAAAATTTTTCCTATACTTCTTGGCCTGGTCAGCTTGTAACAAACAAAATTTTGTGTAAACTTCTTGCTCAGTTCTACTTGCTAAAGAGGTTTGGTTATTGACAATTATTAGGTCATCTCAAGCACCCCACTGCATGAGCAAACGAGTCAAACTTTAAATTTCTGTTGTTGATGCTGATTCCTGAAGTTCAAGATCATGGTACTGTTATTGAATTTCGTCTTATGCTCGTGATGTGGCCTGGGTTGCTATTGGGTCGAGTTTGGGTTGGTCTTGCTTGACCTGGACCAGAATAAATTTGATTCTGGTCCCAGTTCTAGCCCAGATTAGACCCTTCATTATTTGGGTCGTCTTCTAGTTGGTCTTCTTCTGGTTGGATTCACCTGACGTGGCCTTTCTATGCAAAAATCCCCCATTCTAAACTAATTTTATTTGTTGCTTGATTTTATCAGTTTGGGTGAAATTTGAAAGATCCACATGCAGGTCAGAGTTTTGGGCCTATATTTTGGACCTATACTTGAGCTAAGGGTGTAGAATAGGGGTGTGGAAGTCAGAAGCCGGTCCTTAATGGGTTGGCACGGGGTTTGCCCGTCCCACTGGCACCCTAGACATGACCTTATAAGGTGACACTCAGTGAACCAAGTTGATTAGTTTTTTGTACCGCCTACTAATAATGGACCACATTTTTAGGTAATGTGTTGGATAAATTTTTTTTTTTGGCATCGTTCAACTTGTTGGCTGAACATGCTCAAGGGCGTGTGTTTTGTAGTTGGTATCACATTGATTACATTCTTGACTATATATGTATTCCGGTTGGAGGGGGGGGGGACCAAATTGTGTTCGAAACGAATAATCTTTTGGTCTAGTTGACAGTTTTCAACTGGTTTTGAACTGCAAGTTGTTTGTGTTTAAAGTTGAAACTCTTCAGCGTTTTTTGTTCAATTTCAGGCTAGCAGCATAGAAACAAATAGAAGATGTTCAAGAACTCGGTACAAGTTGTTTCATCGGGTGGCATTTTGGTTGAGACAATAAAACATCCAACTTTTCACCCGAAGAAGTATTGTTTCATCCAAAATTTTAAACCAGAGGTTTTATTTTCCCTTTCATATTATATTAGTCTCTGTTTTTCTTGTTTGCATATTTCATCCAAGTGTCCCATTGCAGCTTTAACGATATATATAGTATCCATCTCTGTAGCTCTCTCAGGACGACATTCACTTCCAACTGATTTAATATAGTATATACGGCTTTAATATGATTCTGAAATAAGTCAGCTAACTCAATTTGGTTTGCATGTTATCATATTATTCAAAAGCATAACCAGCTACTGGACTCTCTCTCTCTCTCTCTCTCTCTCTCTCACGTCCGTGAGAGTGACCGAACAGTAAGCCACTTGGTTTGCTCCCAAGCGGGTGCCGTTTCGATTCCCGCTTACAATTACTTTGACTGGTATGATATGTCTGATGAGAGAAGAATTCGGTTTGCCAAAATGAAACTAGTGGGTCAGGGTAGACAATATTAGACGAATGTTGAGAAATTGATGAGACTCAGACATCATCAGGAAACTATTCAAACTTGGGATGAGATGAAACTAAAACTTCAGGAGAAATACCTGCCTATGTTATACAACAATGTCTGCTTCATCAGTGACAATGTTTGACTCAAGACAATCGACCAGTATCAGAGTATATCAAGTAGTTTGATCAATTTTTAGTTAGATGTGGTGAGGATGAGTCTGATGCCACAGTCTTATCTAGATTTCGTTCAGGACTTAAGGATAAGCTTAGATGTGAGCTAATTGTTAGAGATATTTAGAGATATCTCTACCTTAGAGCAAGTTATCCAGGTTGTCCAAGAGTTAGATCAATTCAAGGCTTTCTCTTTCCCTAAACGCACCGATTATAGGGACAATTCCAACAGGAACACTGTTAAATATCAATCTAATCCAACCCAATCCTAGCCTCGTTTTTGGACCTAACAGCTCCAATCCTAAGCGCGAAGACAAAGGCAAAGGAATCGCAGGTGAGTCATCTAGTTCCATTCAACAGACTCAATGTCACGCCCCGCTTCCCAAAATACACGGAAACGAAGTCGCGACGAGAGTCGGCGACGTATATACGCGAGGAAAATACCCCACATATATGCACTAAGCCTAAAGTAACCTGAACAAGCTATAAATCTAAACCAAGATTAATCAATAATCACTGCAATATCTCATATAAACATCCACGCATGATATCATATAAAAAGCACTGAATAGAGAGTGAATCTGATATGCATGAATCAAGAAAAATATAGGAACAAGAATAAAAAGAGGTAAGAATACCAGAATAAAAGGGAGAGGACCCAAGCTCCTCGCAAAGCGTACCGTCTCATCGAACACCTGCACGATAGAAACAAAACGTCCAATATCTGGACGTGCAAATCCAGGGTCGTCAGAACGCGACCTGGTGAGTGTGTGTGTAAAGGGAAAAGCTCGTGCATACAAACAGTGCATAAATAATAATAAGAACAACTGCAGACATAAGTAACCAAATAACATGATACACAAGCAACTGAATAATAATAACAAGAATAAGAGTACAGGTACAAGACAAGTAAAACAACTGTGACAAACAACTAATGTCTAGATGTGTAACTTAGCAAGTGTCACTAACCTGGTACATAATCTGGTCCTGGTTACAATCATGTGTCTATCATAGTGATATATATATATATACAATCAGGTGATATAGTCAGTCACAATATGCTATAAACAATTTATTAACATTATTTATGTCAGCGAACACTAATTGTCACATGTAATAGACGCATCTCATACTACGCCTACTACACGTGTCAATCAGGGTCCTAACTTATTGAAATTAGTGAAAGAGACATTGTCCATGCTTTAGGTGGGTTCCGTACATACCCGGAACCACGGCCCAATCACCTGGTGCTGAACCAGGTCCTACCGCTAGGTAGTCAATAACAATAACAATAACAATATGTCAATAGCAATGACAATATGAACAATACGAGATGTCAGTCATCCCCCGGAACCCTGCAGTGGAACCGTATCTCGGCTGCGCAACCTGTATCCTAGGTCCACCCAAAATACAGACGCTGTCTCCTCCATCAATTTCCCCAATCCCGGTGTAAGTTGTCAATTTACATTATTATTTAGATCAATCAGTATCCATGTTATTTCGATTACTGCGATGATACAGTAATAGTAACAATATCAATGTAACAATAACAATGTGAACAATAATACCGTGTAAACGGTAGAACAATATAACAATGAAAGTGTTACGGTCCAACAATATTTTCCCAGTAACTTTCAATAACATAAATTATAGGTTTATCAGTAAGGTATCATGTATAATCAATGAAGTTACTTAAGTGGTATCGTGATGCTTATTCAGAATCGACAATATAATCTTATGAGGTTCATTCTGTGAACATGAATAATAACTTACATGCATGAACAATAATTAAACATGAATATTATTTAAACATAAAATAACATTAATTTGGAACATATTAAAAGTAACTCACATGAAATGATATCGAAATATTCAATAAACAAACAAAGAACACTCACATGAAATGACGCTATTTCGGAACCGAATCGCCGTCTGGTCTTCACTGCACGAACCGGTACTGATCTTCGGATCGTCCTATGGATCGGTCTTCGAATTGCTTGTGTATCGGTCCACAATGAGTACGAATTCGAATCGGGTCCGGGTCGCACGAACGAGTCTGAAATGCTGAAATGGTTGGGGTCAGCATTCCACCAATTTCTATACTAGTTCTTAGTAAAACAACTATTAGCAGCCCCTTCCTGAATCTTGGGTGCTTATAAAAAAAAATCCTTAAGCATGGAACTCTCTCAAGTGTCAGCTGCTCCCTCTATATATATCATTTGCTGCCATTTTCAACTACCTACAATCATATGGATTTCTGATATCCTACTAATGAATTACCTAGGATTGTCATGTGAACGATAAAGCTCCTACTAATCTAGGAAAGCTATGTGAATAACAATGTGAATCCTATACATCTGAGCTAGTGAGGTGAATAAAGGAAGACAGTTATAAAGCATTAATGATGTATTTAGAATTATAAATAATGTTGCCATGTCTGTGTCGATTGCCAGATGCTTAACCATATCAAAGTTATGGACTATCCAGGTACCGTGCACATAACACATACATCTAACTGTCAAACATTTAGCATTTTCTTCCTAAAAGAATAAAGTGAGGCCCAATTGTTCAGACCGTGAATATCATTGAGTAACTCTTCCAGTGCTATGGACCACAAACAGGGATTGAAGGGGTAAAGGAGTAAAGGAATAATGATAGAGAAGAAGGCCTTCAAACTTTTGGATTTAATAGGTTCAATTTGGTTGAACAAAGAAAGGTCTTGAGGCAAAAAAAAAGAAAGATTGCAGGCTATCTAAATGGTTCTGCACACATCTTTACCTTTTCATATACTGAATGCTTCAAGATTTCCAACATATCATCTACACTGACTGTACTATGTCTGGACTAGAGAATAAAGATGAATTACTTAGCTTAGTGTAAAATATCAAGAAGATAAAGACCAATCTTCTTATTGTACCTTCTGGATGACAAGAACAATGCACCAAAAATGCATAGAAATTTAACAGGTCCATACCTTCAATGATTTCATTTCTTCAAGGGCAGCAAGGATGTCCAGATCTTGTTTTGAATCTAATGCCCTGTTCTCTAAACATTTCATGAAATCACCCATTTCTTCTGCCTCTCTTCCTCTTTTCTCTTTTCGTTGCTTCATCTTCCTCATGCCACGGCTCAAAATTATGGGCTGTTCCAGGCTCAACAACAAAATCTGAATTTTGAGGGTCTGTCTTAATAGTTAGCTCTGCTGAACATCATTTCTATGATAGCTTGTCAGCAAGGCATCCTGCAGCCTCAAAACCTTCCGTGCATGGAAGCGTTTGACATATGGAAGGGTTGATGAGTGGGAATCAAACAATACATTGTATCTCAAAGGCTTAGTATTTAAAAATGTTGAATCAACTTTGAAAAAAACCTGACAATTTCCTGTAGCACTTGCTTCCATTCTTTAAAATTTGTTCCCGGAAACGAGACCTTGCAGTCGTCGATCAAAGCCTTTAGCCTCTCCACCGTGCTCTTGACCACCTCCTCCCGATTCAACAGTGCACCCAACCAACACGCACGTGCCGAGGATTTCCTTGATGGTCCCGCTGAGATCCTTCGCCATGGATCTCGGAGCCATGACCCTCGCGATCTCGATCATGTCGTCGAGCGAGATGTTGCCAGAGTGCTTGATGTTCTTCACCTTCCTGTTGCACTCGGGCTCTTGATGGTGGTCGATGACGAGGGCCTCGGGCTCTCTGCTGTTGAGGTTCGAGGGCGAGCTCGGCCATATTGGCTGGTGCCATCGCTGGAAGGGGATGCGGCAGGGCTGATCGGGTGGAAGCGTGCGGCAAGGAACCGACCTGCTGCGCCACCAAGGAAGGTTGGGCCCTGGTGGGGCTCCGGCTCGGCCTAGGGGAGGACAGCCTGCAAGGGAGGCGGCCAGGGGGCGCTCGGCCTGACCTGGTGGTGTACCGCCGGCCTGCCATGGGGAGGAGGTGTTGGTGGACGCGTTGGTTGCTCGGGTGTTAGGAACGAGAAGAGAAGAAGATGGAGATCCTGGGGAAGGAAAATTTGTTAGGATTTTGATTTAGGTAGTTAGGATTTAGATACAATTTAGATTTGATTTTAGAAAACGTGCGAGAGAGATTGAGGGAGCAGGAGAAGGAGAAGTAAACATTGGTTAAAAATTTTTATATATTAAACTTGTGCATTGTCATCCCAAGTAATACAACATCATGGTTGGTGCATTTCACTCCATGTCGGCGGTCTCAGGTTCAAAACCTGTAGCCTTGCTAATGGGGGGTTTGTTCTAAATTATTTTTATTTTTGTATCAATTTCATTTTTTTTTTTTGTGAAGGGTTTTGGATCTGGGCCTGCTCTTGGGCTTGGGCTTGAAACAAAAGAGAATAAGAATAAGATAAAATGAGATAATAAAAACAATAATCATGATGATCATGATCAAGAACTAATTAGTAATAATTAAAATAATATCTAAACTTTAAAAATGACAATTTCTTAAAACAGAATACACATACATATTAAAGTATTATTGTTATTATTTTTTTTGTTATTAAGTCATGTATTACAAGATATGGGTATTACATTCTACCCACCTTATAAAAATTTCGTCCTCGAAATTTCGATAAAGTAGGGAATGATAAAAAAAATCCAACTCCAGGGAGAAAACCACAAGCTTCCACGTCGTCTTACTGGGACACCACGATTCCGCTGCGCACTCTGATCTCTGCTACCAGCTTCATCATGGAGAGATCAATTTAAGGGACAATATCAGAAAATAGAATAGACAAGGAGAGTAGGAATCAAAATGGAATCAAGATTACTCTAAAAGAAGAGATATAATCAGAGAGATTGGAAGATCAAATGGATGAATTTTCAAAGGGAGGACAGTCAATTTCCAAGTGGAGTCAATATCATTGGATAGTATATGTATATTGCAGTGTAATTATAGCTTGTTTCAAGTTACCGGTAAGAACTAGGTTCTTTCTTTATGTCGAACCTGGCTCTGATACCAAAAAATCCTGTCACGCCCCGCTTCCCAAAATACACGGAAACGAAGTCGCGACGAGAGTCGGCGACGTATATACGCGAGGAAAATACCCCACATATATGCACTAAGCCTAAAGTAACCTGAACAAGCTATAAATCTAAACCAAGATTAATCAATAATCACTGCAATATCTCATATAAACATCCACGCATGATATCATATAAAAAGCACTGGAATAGAGAGTGAATCTGATATGCATGAATCAAGAAAAATATAGGAACAAGAATAAAAAGAGGTAAGAATACCAGAATAAAAGGGAGAGGACCCAAGCTCCTCGCAAAGCGTACCGTCTCATCGAACACCTGCACGATAGAAACAAAACGTCCAATATCTGGACGTGCAAATCCAGGGTCGTCAGAACGCGACCTGGTGAGTGTGTGTGTAAAGGGAAAAGCTCGTGCATACAAACAGTGCATAAATAATAATAAGAACAACTGCAGACATAAGTAACCAAATAACATGATACACAAGCAACTGAATAATAATAACAAGAATAAGAGTACAGGTACAAGACAAGTAAAACAACTGTGACAAACAACTAATGTCTAGATGTGTAACTTAGCAAGTGTCACTAACCTGGTACATAATCTGGTCCTGGTTACAATCATGTGTCTATCATAGTGATATATATATATATATATATACAATCAGGTGATATAGTCAGTCACAATATGCTATAAACAATTTATTAACATTATTTATGTCAGCGAACACTAATTGTCACATGTAATAGACGCATCTCATACTACGCCTACTACACGTGTCAATCAGGGTCCTAACTTATTGAAATTAGTGGAAGAGACATTGTCCATGCTTTAGGTGGGTTCCGTACATACCCGGAACCACGGCCCAATCACCTGGTGCTGAACCAGGTCCTACCGCTAGGTAGTCAATAACAATAACAATAACAATATGTCAATAGCAATGACAATATGAACAATACGAGATGTCAGTCATCCCCCGGAACCCTGCAGTGGAACCGTATCTCGGCTGCGCAACCTGTATCCTAGGTCCACCCAAAATACAGACGCTGTCTCCTCCATCAATTTCCCCAATCCCGGTGTAAGTTGTCAATTTACATTATTATTTAGATCAATCAGTATCCATGTTATTTCGATTACTGCGATGATACAGTAATAGTAACAATATCAATGTAACAATAACAATGTGAACAATAATACCGTGTAAACGGTAGAACAATATAACAATGAAAGTGTTACGGTCCAACAATATTTTCCCAGTAACTTTCAATAACATAAATTATAGGTTTATCAGTAAGGTATCATGTATAATCAATGAAGTTACTTAAGTGGTATCGTGATGCTTATTCAGAATCGACAATATAATCTATGAGGTTCATTCTGTGAACATGAATAATAACTTACATGCATGAACAATAATTAAACATGAATATTATTTAAACATAAAATAACATTAATTTGGAACATATTAAAAGTAACTCACATGAAATGATATCGAAATATTCAATAAACAAACAAAGAACACTCACATGAAATGACGCTATTTCGGAACCGAATCGCCGTCTGGTCTTCACTGCACGAACCGGTACTGATCTTCGGATCGTCCTATGGATCGGTCTTCGAATTGCTTGTGTATCGGTCCACAATGAGTACGAATTCGAATCGGGTCCGGGTCGCACGAACGAGTCTGAAATGCTGAAATGGTTGGGGTCAGCATTCCACCAATTTCTATACTAGTTCTTAGTAAAACAACTATTAGCAGCCCCTTCCTGAATCTTGGGTGCTTATAAAAAAAAATCCTTAAGCATGGAACTCTCTCAAGTGTCAGCTGCTCCCTCTATATATATCATTTGCTGCCATTTTCAACTACCTACAATCATATGGATTTCTGATATCCTACTAATGAATTACCTAGGATTGTCATGTGAACGATAAAGCTCCTACTAATCTAGGAAAGCTATGTGAATAACAATGTGAATCCTATACATCTGAGCTAGTGAGGTGAATAAAGGAAGACAGTTATAAAGCATTAATGATGTATTTAGAATTATAAATAATGTTGCCATGTCTGTGTCGATTGCCAGATGCTTAACCATATCAAAGTTATGGACTATCCAGGTACCGTGCACATAACACATACATCTAACTGTCAAACATTTAGCATTTTCTTCCTAAAAGAATAAAGTGAGGCCCAATTGTTCAGACCGTGAATATCATTGAGTAACTCTTCCAGTGCTATGGACCACAAACAGGGATTGAAGGGTAAAGGAGTAAAGGAATAATGATAGAGAAGAAGGCCTTCAAACTTTTGGATTTAATAGGTTCAATTTGGTTGAACAAAGAAAGGTCTTGAGGCAAAAAAAAAGAAAGATTGCAGGCTATCTAAATGGTTCTGCACACATCTTTACCTTTTCATATACTGAATGCTTCAAGATTTCCAACATATCATCTACACTGACTGTACTATGTCTGGACTAGAGAATAAAGATGAATTACTTAGCTTAGTGTAAAATATCAAGAAGATAAAGACCAATCTTCTTATTGTACCTTCTGGATGACAAGAACAATGCACCAAAAATGCATAGAAATTTAACAGGTCCATACCTTCAATGATTTCATTTCTTCAAGGGCAGCAAGGATGTCCAGATCTTGTTTTGAATCTAATGCCCTGTTCTCTAAACATTTCATGAAATCACCCATTTCTTCTGCCTCTCTTCCTCTTTTCTCTTTTCGTTGCTTCATCTTCCTCATGCCACGGCTCAAAATTATGGGCTGTTCCAGGCTCAACAACAAAATCTGAATTTTGAGGGTCTGTCTTAATAGTTAGCTCTGCTGAACATCATTTCTATGATAGCTTGTCAGCAAGGCATCCTGCAGCCTCAAAACCTTCCGTGCATGGAAGCGTTTGACATATGGAAGGGTTGATGAGTGGGAATCAAACAATACATTGTATCTCAAAGGCTTAGTATTTAAAAATGTTGAATCAACTTTGAAAAAAACCTGACAATTTCCTGTAGCACTTGCTTCCATTCTTTAAAATTTGTTCCCGGAAACGAGACCTTGCAGTCGTCGATCAAAGCCTTTAGCCTCTCCACCGTGCTCTTGACCACCTCCTCCCGATTCAACAGTGCACCCAACCAACACGCACGTGCCGAGGATTTCCTTGATGGTCCCGCTGAGATCCTTCGCCATGGATCTCGGAGCCATGACCCTCGCGATCTCGATCATGTCGTCGAGCGAGATGTTGCCAGAGTGCTTGATGTTCTTCACCTTCCTGTTGCACTCGGGCTCTTGATGGTGGTCGATGACGAGGGCCTCGGGCTCTCTGCTGTTGAGGTTCGAGGGCGAGCTCGGCCATATTGGCTGGTGCCATCGCTGGAAGGGGATGCGGCAGGGCTGATCGGGTGGAAGCGTGCGGCAAGGAACCGACCTGCTGCGCCACCAAGGAAGGTTGGGCCCTGGTGGGGCTCCGGCTCGGCCTAGGGGAGGACAGCCTGCAAGGGAGGCGGCCAGGGGGCGCTCGGCCTGACCTGGTGGTGTACCGCCGGCCTGCCATGGGGAGGAGGTGTTGGTGGACGCGTTGGTTGCTCGGGTGTTAGGAACGAGAAGAGAAGAAGATGGAGATCTTGGGGAAGGAAAATTTGTTAGGATTTTGATTTAGGTAGTTAGGATTTAGATACAATTTAGATTTGATTTTAGAAAACGTGCGAGAGAGATTGAGGGAGCAGGAGAAGGAGAAGTAAACATTGGTTAAAAATTTTTATATATTAAACTTGTGCATTGTCATCCCAAGTAATACAACATCATGGTTGGTGCATTTCACTCCATGTCGGCGGTCTCAGGTTCAAAACCTGTAGCCTTGCTAATGGGGGGTTTGTTCTAAATTATTTTTATTTTTGTATCAATTTCATTTTTTTTTTTTGTGAAGGGTTTTGGATCTGGGCCTGCTCTTGGGCTTGGGCTTGAAACAAAAGAGAATAAGAATAAGATAAAATGAGATAATAAAAACAATAATCATGATGATCATGATCAAGAACTAATTAGTAATAATTAAAATAATATCTAAACTTTAAAAATGACAATTTCTTAAAACAGAATACACATACATATTAAAGTATTATTGTTATTATTTTTTTTTGTTATTAAGTCATGTATTACAAGATATGGGTATTACATTCTACCCACCTTATAAAAATTTCGTCCTCGAAATTTCGATAAAGTAGGGAATGATAAAAAAAATCCAACTCCAGGGAGAAAACCACAAGCTTCCACGTCGTCTTACTGGGACACCACGATTCCGCTGCGCACTCTGATCTCTGCTACCAGCTTCATCATGGAGAGATCAATTTAAGGGACAATATCAGAAAATAGAATAGACAAGGAGAGTAGGAATCAAAATGGAATCAAGATTACTCTAAAAGAAGAGATATAATCAGAGAGATTGGAAGATCAAATGGATGAATTTTCAAAGGGAGGACAGTCAATTTCCAAGTGGAGTCAATATCATTGGATAGTATATGTATATTGCAGTGTAATTATAGCTTGTTTCAAGTTACCGGTAAGAACTAGGTTCTTTCTTTATGTCGAACCTGGCTCTGATACCAAAAAAATCCTGTCACGCCCCGCTTCTCAAAATACACGGAAACGAAGTCGCGACGAGAGTCGGCGACGTATATACGCGAGGAAAATACCCCACATATATGCACTAAGCCTAAAGTAACCTGAACAAGCTATAAATCTAAACCAAGATTAATCAATAATCACTGCAATATCTCATATAAACATCCACGCATGATATCATATAAAAAGCACTGGAATAGAGAGTGAATCTGATATGCATGAATCAAGAAAAATATAGGAACAAGAATAAAAAGAGGTAAGAATACCAGAATAAAAGGGAGAGGACCCAAGCTCCTCGCAAAGCGTACCGTCTCATCGAACACCTGCACGATAGAAACAAAACGTCCAATATCTGGACGTGCAAATCCAGGGTCGTCAGAACGCGACCTGGTGAGTGTGTGTGTAAAGGGAAAAGCTCGTGCATACAAACAGTGCATAAATAATAATAAGAACAACTGCAGACATAAGTAACCAAATAACATGATACACAAGCAACTGAATAATAATAACAAGAATAAGAGTACAGGTACAAGACAAGTAAAACAACTGTGACAAACAACTAATGTCTAGATGTGTAACTTAGCAAGTGTCACTAACCTGGTACATAATCTGGTCCTGGTTACAATCATGTGTCTATCATAGTGATATATATATATATACAATCAGGTGATATAGTCAGTCACAATATGCTATAAACAATTTATTAACATTATTTATGTCAGCGAACACTAATTGTCACATGTAATAGACGCATCTCATACTACGCCTACTACACGTGTCAATCAGGGTCCTAACTTATTGAAATTAGTGGAAGAGACATTGTCCATGCTTTAGGTGGGTTCCGTACATACCCGGAACCACGGCCCAATCACCTGGTGCTGAACCAGGTCCTACCGCTAGGTAGTCAATAACAATAACAATAACAATATGTCAATAGCAATGACAATATGAACAATACGAGATGTCAGTCATCCCCCGGAACCCTGCAGTGGAACCGTATCTCGGCTGCGCAACCTGTATCCTAGGTCCACCCCAAATACAGACGCTGTCTCCTCCATCAATTTCCCCAATCCCGGTGTAAGTTGTCAATTTACATTATTATTTAGATCAATCAGTATCCATGTTATTTCGATTACTGCGATGATACAGTAATAGTAACAATATCAATGTAACAATAACAATGTGAACAATAATACCGTGTAAACGGTAGAACAATATAACAATGAAAGTGTTACGGTCCAACAATATTTTCCCAGTAACTTTCAATAACATAAATTATAGGTTTATCAGTAAGGTATCATGTATAATCAATGAAGTTACTTAAGTGGTATCGTGATGCTTATTCAGAATCGACAATATAATCTTATGAGGTTCATTCTGTGAACATGAATAATAACTTACATGCATGAACAATAATTAAACATGAATATTATTTAAACATAAAATAACATTAATTTGGAACATATTAAAAGTAACTCACATGAAATGATATCGAAATATTCAATAAACAAACAAAGAACACTCACATGAAATGACGCTATTTCGGAACCGAATCGCCGTCTGGTCTTCACTGCACGAACCGGTACTGATCTTCGGATCGTCCTATGGATCGGTCTTCGAATTGCTTGTGTATCGGTCCACAATGAGTACGAATTCGAATCGGGTCCGGGTCGCACGAACGAGTCTGAAATGCTGAAATGGTTGGGGTCAGCATTCCACCAATTTCTATACTAGTTCTTAGTAAAACAACTATTAGCAGCCCCTTCCTGAATATTGGGTGCTTATAAAAAAAATCCTTAAGCATGGAACTCTCTCAAGTGTCAGCTGCTCCCTCTATATATATCATTTGCTGCCATTTTCAACTACCTACAATCATATGGATTTCTGATATCCTACTAATGAATTACCTAGGATTGTCATGTGAACGATAAAGCTCCTACTAATCTAGGAAAGCTATGTGAATAACAATGTGAATCCTATACATCTGAGCTAGTGAGGTGAATAAAGGAAGACAGTTATAAAGCATTAATGATGTATTTAGAATTATAAATAATGTTGCCATGTCTGTGTCGATTGCCAGATGCTTAACCATATCAAAGTTATGGACTATCCAGGTACCGTGCACATAACACATACATCTAACTGTCAAACATTTAGCATTTTCTTCCTAAAAGAATAAAGTGAGGCCCAATTGTTCAGACCGTGAATATCATTGAGTAACTCTTCCAGTGCTATGGACCACAAACAGGGATTGAAGGGGTAAAGGAGTAAAGGAATAATGATAGAGAAGAAGGCCTTCAAACTTTTGGATTTAATAGGTTCAATTTGGTTGAACAAAGAAAGGTCTTGAGGCAAAAAAAAAGAAAGATTGCAGGCTATCTAAATGGTTCTGCACACATCTTTACCTTTTCATATACTGAATGCTTCAAGATTTCCAACATATCATCTACACTGACTGTACTATGTCTGGACTAGAGAATAAAGATGAATTACTTAGCTTAGTGTAAAATATCAAGAAGATAAAGACCAATCTTCTTATTGTACCTTCTGGATGACAAGAACAATGCACCAAAAATGCATAGAAATTTAACAGGTCCATACCTTCAATGATTTCATTTCTTCAAGGGCAGCAAGGATGTCCAGATCTTGTTTTGAATCTAATGCCCTGTTCTCTAAACATTTCATGAAATCACCCATTTCTTCTGCCTCTCTTCCTCTTTTCTCTTTTCGTTGCTTCATCTTCCTCATGCCACGGCTCAAAATTATGGGCTGTTCCAGGCTCAACAACAAAATCTGAATTTTGAGGGTCTGTCTTAATAGTTAGCTCTGCTGAACATCATTTCTATGATAGCTTGTCAGCAAGGCATCCTGCAGCCTCAAAACCTTCCGTGCATGGAAGCGTTTGACATATGGAAGGGTTGATGAGTGGGAATCAAACAATACATTGTATCTCAAAGGCTTAGTATTTAAAAATGTTGAATCAACTTTGAAAAAAAAACCTGACAATTTCCTGTAGCACTTGCTTCCATTCTTTAAAATTTGTTCCCGGAAACGAGACCTTGCAGTCGTCGATCAAAGCCTTTAGCCTCTCCACCGTGCTCTTGACCACCACCTCCCGATTCAACAGTGCACCCAACCAACACGCACGTGCCGAGGATTTCCTTGATGGTCCCGCTGAGATCCTTCGCCATGGATCTCGGAGCCATGACCCTCGCGATCTCGATCATGTCATCGAGCGAGATGTTGCCAGAGTGCTTGATGTTCTTCACCTTCTTCCTGTTGCACTTGGGCTCCTGATGGTGGTCGATGACAAGGGCCTCGGGCTCTCTGCTGTTGAGGTTCGAGGGCGAGCTCGGCCATATTGGCTGGTGCCATCACTGGAAGGGGATGCGGCAGGGCTGATCGGGTGGAAGCGTGCGGCAAGGAACCGACCTGCTGCGCCACCAAGGAAGGTTGGGCCCTGGTGGGGCTCCGGCTCGGCCTAGGGGAGGACAGCCTGCAAGGGAGGCGGCCAGGGGGCGCTCGGCCTGACCTGGTGGTGTGCCGCCGGCCTGCCATGGGGAGGAGGTGTTGGTGGACGCGTTGGTTGCTCGGGTGTTAGGAACGAGAAGAGAAGAAGATGGAGATCCTGGGGAAGGAAAATTTGTTAGGATTTTGATTTAGGTAGTTAGGATTTAGATACAATTTAGATTTGATTTTAGAAAACGTGCGAGAGAGATTGAGGGAGCAGGAGAAGGAGAAGTAAACATTGGTTAAAAATTTTTATATATTAAACTTGTGCATTGTCATCCCAAGTAATACAGCATCATGGTTGGTGCATTTCACTCCATGTCGGCGGTCTCAGGTTCAAAACCTGTAGCCTTGCTAATGGGGGGTTTGTTCTAAATAAATTATTTTTATTTTTGTATCAATTTCATTTTTTTTTGTGAAGGGTTTTGGATCTGGGCCTGCTCTTGGGCTTGGGCTTGAAACAAAGAGAATAAGAATAAGATAAAATGAGATAATAAAAACAATAATCATGATGATCATGATCAAGAACTAATTAGTAATAATTAAAATAATATCTAAACTTTAAAAATGACAATTTCTTAAAACAGAATACACATACATATTAAAGTATTATTGTTATTATTTTTTTTTTGTTATTAAGTCATGTATTACAAGATATGGGTATTACATTCAATGTTTCAAATGCCGAGGGTATAGTCACATCTCAGCACAATGTCTGAGTAAATCAAGAAAGTTAATTATTGAGACCCAATCGGACAATGATCAGAACAATTTAGATGAAATTGCCCATGACCTTGAAGGAGATGTTTGGGAAGATGATTTTGATGTTGATCAGGCCGCTACCTTGGGATGTGTTTTGAGCATGCACTCCTTCGGTTGACGATGTAGATAAAATTACCCGTCACCTGAATGTGGTGAGGTGTGCCCTGGCTAAACCTAAAGAAAATGGTGACTGGCATGGAGCTTCAATTTTTCAAACTCTCACCAAAATTGGTGGTAAGAATTGCCGGGTCATAATTGATAGTGGCAGTTGCGTCAACGTCGTCACTTCAGATATGGCGACTAAAGTTGGGCTGAAGACCGTTCCCCACCCTCAACCATACAGGTTGTCCTGCGTAGCGTCCATTGATGTGAAAGATATGTGTCTTATTCTGATCCTATTTGTCACATATTCGGACAAAATTTGGTGTGATGTAGTCACCATGAATGCGGGTCATATCATTTTGGGAGACCTTGGTTATATGACCTAAATGTCACTATCTATGGATGTCCAACTCATGTTCATTTGTTCATGAAGAAAAAAAGATCAAATTGGCCCCGTTGCGTCTCACTCAGCCTACACCTGAGACTAAGCAGACTGAATCGACTGACAGCAAGAAAGCATTAACACTGATCAACCCCAAGCTTATTGATAAGGAGATTGCCAAGTGATCCACAGTTATCACACTTGTTGCTAGAGAGGTCAATTATGATTCTCTGGAGCAGATTCCTCCGGCAGCACTCCCCTTATTGAAGGAATTTGCTGATATTTTTCCAGAGGAACTCCCGAATAATCTGCCTCCTATGCGTGACATCCAACACGTCATAGATTTGGTTCCGAGATCTTCTCTCCCCAACTTACCTCACTACAGAATGAATCCGGCGGAACACGCTAAACTCAAAAGGCAAGTTGACGAACTCTTGAATAAGGGATTCATTAAAGAAAGTACGAGTCTGTGTGCAGTGCCAGCATTGGTAACCTAAAAAAAAAGACGGTTCGTGGAGAATGTGCGTGGATAGTCGCACAATCAACAAGATCACCGTCAAATATCGGTTCCCCATCCCCATACTGGATGACATGTTGGATATGATGTCTGGAGCCACCATCTTCCCAAAATTGATTTGAAAAGTGGCTACCATCACACTCGTATTCGTCAGGAGATGAGTGGAAAACCGCTTTCAAGATCAAAGATGGCCTATACGAGGGATGATCATGCCTTTTGGTTTGACTAATGCTCCCAACACGTTCATACGAATGATAACACAAGTATTAAAGCCTTTTATGGGCAAATTCTTTGTTGTATACTTTGATGTTATTTTGATTTACAATAAGACACCAGAGCATCATGTGGGTCATCTCAGGCAAGTCATGTGCTGCGAAATAGGCAATTGTACGCAAATTCTAAGAAATGCGTGTTCATGACCGACAAAGTCGTATTCTTGGGGTTTGTTGTATCCGTTCAAGGGGTTTCCGCTGACCTTCAGAAAATTCAGGCAATTATAGAATGACCGGAGCCTAAGAATATCAGAGGTATGAAGTTCTCATGGGCTGGCAACATTTTATAGGCGATTCATAAAAGGGTTCAATACTATTATGGCCGTAATTATGGATTGACTGAAGAAAGAAGAGTTCCAGTGGTCCACTACTGTTGCCAAGACATTCAAGGAAATCAAACAACGAATGACCGAAGCACCTGTAATGAGACTTCCTCATTTCTCCAAGGCATTCGAAATACTCAGTCAAGAAAAGTACCCAATTGCCTTCTTCAGTGAAAAATTAAGTGGAGGTAAACTGAATTACTCCACATATGACAAAGAATTCTATGTGGTTATATAATCATTACGCCATTGGCGACATTACCTCTTACCGCAGGAATTTATTTTTTACTCGGACCACGAAGTAATACAGTACCTTAACTCGCAGAAAAAGCTCAGTGCTAGACACGGACGATGGATTGAGTTTATGCAAGACTACACTTACACTTTGAAGCATACATCTAGAGCTGAGAATAAGGTAGCAGATGTGCTCAGTCCACACACCTGTATGCTTAAACAACTGAACGCTGAGGTAGTAGGTTTCGAGCGAATCAAGAAAGAGTATGTGTCCTGCCCCGATTTTGGAGAGATTTTTAGTGCTTTGAAGCAAGGGGTGACACAAGAGATAGAGGTTTCCTACTCCATGATGACTATCTATATCGATTTCGCACGTTATGCATTTCCTGTACCTCACTATGAGACTATCTTGTTTGGGAACTGCATGCTGGGGGTCTTGCTGGTCACTTCGGCCGAGAAAAGACTAGAGATGCGGTAGAAAGTTTGTTTTACTGGCCAAGCTTAAAACGGGATATTGCAAGGTTAATAGGCCAACGTCGCACGGCCAATTGGCCAAGCAGCGAAAACAGAACACTGGCTTGTATATGCCTCTACCGGTGTCAGATCGCCCATGGCAAGACGTGAGTATGGATTTCGTGCTTGGACTTTCAAAGACTATCAGGAAGCACGATTCTATATTTGTGGTTGTCGACCGTTTTTCAAAGATGACACACTTCTTACCTTGCAGCAAGACTTTTGATGCTTCCAAAATGCTCTACTTTGACGGAGTAGTTAAGCCGCATGGTTTACCCAAAACTATTGCGTCGGATAGAGATGTCAAGTTCATGAGTTACTTTTGAAAAACTCAATGGCACAAGATGGGAACTAAGCTCAAATTTTTCACTACTTTTCATCCCCAAACAGACGGTCAAACCGAGGTGGTTAATAGGAGCCTCGGAAATCTTTTATGATGTCTAGTCGGTGAACATTTGCGGAATTGGGATCTCACCTTACCCACTGCTGAATTTGCATATAACAGTTCAATGTAATAGGTCAATAGGCATGAGTCCATTAGGGGTAGTACACAGTTACAAACCTAGGAAGCCTATAGATCTTGTCCCCATAGCACAACATCCTAAAGTGTCTGAGTCAGCATTTGCTTTTGCATCGCATATACATGATTTGCATAAAGAAATCAGTAAGAAAATTCAGGAAAGTAATGCTCAGTATAAATCTTGTGCTGATTTGCACCGTAGGCACCTTAAATTTAAAGAGGGTGATTATGTAATGATCTAGATTCGTCCGGAAATGTTCCTATCTGGAGCTGTCAAGAAATTAACTGCTCGTAGTGCTGGCTCTTTTAAAGTTCTTAAGAAAATTAATCCAAATGCCTTTGTAATTGATTTACCTACGGATTTTGGGGTTAGTTCGACATTTAATATATTAGACTTGGTAGCTTATATAGGTCCTTTTAACCCTGACCATCTACTTGTGGATCTTGATGAGCCTACCCCCGAGCCTTTATTTGAGGGACTCCACTTTCCCCCACTACCAACAACAATTGACTCATTTACAGCAGAACAAATTGATAGCATAAAAGATGATCAGATCATCTCTACTAGGGACGGTGGTTGCAGACGGTACCTAGTACATCGGAAAGGTCGTCCATCATCTGACGATACATAGATTATCCGAGAAGACCTGCAGCGCTTAGATCTTGATTAGGTCTAGTTTATCAAGTCTTCTTTATCTTGTATTGTTTTATTGAGTTCAGTATTTAGTACCATATCGGTTATATGATAAAACTCTTCTATGTAAGAGTCTATTTAAAAAACTCAATTGATGAATAAAATATCAATGAATATTTGGATATAAGCTTTGCTTTTTGTTTTGATTCAATTTATATTTGATTGTTTCAACTGGTGGTGAAGCCGAGATCCAGGTTGCGACCTGTGATCATATCTAAAACCCTAAATTCTTTTATTTGGTATCTAATTTCACATCAGGTGCCTTGTGATACCTTGGAATTTACCATCCAAATATATATAGAGTAGTGATCCGGTGAGAAAACTAGCTTACATGAGATGATGAGAAGGGAGCACATGAACCGTCAGATTAGTTTTTGGGTGGTTGAGATTAGATTCAAAGAAAATAAAATTAAAACTCAAAAACTAAATTAATCAACCCGAAACTAATTTAACCAACCCAAAAACTAATATCAGCCATCCAAGACGGTTCATGTGCTCTATTCTCATCTTCTCACTGAAGCTAGCTTTCTCACCAGATCACTGCTACACATATATATGAGAGAAATGAGAATCAGCTGACACAGGAGGCAACTCCGTCATATGTCGCACTTAAAACTCAAGTTTTTTATTGAATTTTCAAGATCCGACTGCGTATTATCATTTTCATATTTTAAGATATACATATATAAAAAATCACCTGATTTAGAGTTAGTTTACTCCATTTTCTTTAGGTTCAAACATTAATGGTTTTTTAACAGTAATATAAAATAGAACAATTAGATCAATGAGTAAACGAACTCTAAATCACTTAATTTTTTATATGTGTACATCTTAAAACGTAAAAATTTGTGGTTTGATCGTTGGAAAAAAAATTCAGGAGATATGATTTTTGAGTACAACATAAGACGGAGTTGCCTCTTGTGTCAGCTGATTTACATATTCCTCTTTCTCTCTCCCCCCCACATATATATATATATATATATATATATATATATATATATATATATATATACACACACACACACTTGTGCAGTTCCGGAAGGATTCGAGCCCCAATTCTTCCCACTCAAATATAACCATACATCATTCTAATACAAGATTCATTCCGTTGCAGTTAATTTATATTATTTCAATTATCTGTAAATAAAAAAATAATAAATTCTAAATACGTTTTGCCCATGCATCAAGTAGGGAAAAAATGGACGGCTTAAATAGTGAGTTGGTTAGTTTAACGGTGTAGAACATTAAACCTAACAAAAATTGGTTTGTAAGAGTTTTTAAATGTTTAGATCATGATCAAATGAACGGATCGAGAATTTGTATGTCTAAAGATATATATTTAACCAACTCATTACTTTCGCACATCCATTTTGTGTCGCTTGATGGATGGACAAAAAATATTCAAACCCCTTGATGTTTGATTTTTAGTTACTTTAAATAATATAAATTACTTCAACGAAGTGGATCTTGTGTTTATATGTCGGATGTTGGTATTTGAGATGGAAGGATTCGGGCTCGAATCCTTCCGGAACTACACAAGTCTATATATATATATATATATATATATATATATATATATATATATACATACATACACACACACACACACACACACACACACACTTGTCCGCCGGGGGGGGTGTCCTAGTGGCGTGATCACTTGGCTCCCAAGTGGTCACAAGTTCGAAGCCTCCCTTAGGCAGATTGGGCGATAAGGCACTGGGTTTGCTCCTTAGTAACCGCTTGCTCAGTTCGCCCCGCGGATACCCAAACGATTAGTTTTGAGGCTGGATAACCACTACGTAGATTTATCTGTAATAGAGTGAGGCACTTTGAGATACCCTGGAATTTACCTTCCACTATACACACACACTTGTGTCATTTTGGAAGGATTCATGGCCAAATTCTTCTCATTCAAATACAACCCTATGACATCCGAATACAAGATTTATTCTGTTGAAGTTGATCTACATTATTTTAAGTAACTAAAACCAAAAATCATGTATTTTGAATACTTTTGGCCCATCAATCAAGTACGCGCAAAATGAACGGATGAAAATAGTATATTGCTTAGATCTACGTCTTTAGACATACAAATTCTCGATCCGACTATTTCATCATGATCTAAACACTTAAAAACCCTCATATGCTAATTTTTGTTAGATTTCAAATATTTTGCACCGTTAAACTAGCCAACTTACTATTTCATTTGTCCATTTTGCGCATACTTGATGGATGAGCAAAGAGTATTCAAAATACATGATTTTTTATTTTTAGTTACTTGAAATAATGTAGATCAGCTTCAACGGAGTGGATCTTGCATTTGGATGTCGTGGAGTTGTATTTGAGTGAGAATGATTCGACCTCGAATACTTCCAGAATGACACAAGTCTCTCTAGGATTCGAGCCCGAATCCTTCCCACTCAAATACATCCCCACGACATTCGAATGCAAGATCTATTCCGTTGAATTTGATTAATATTATTTAAAGTATGTATAAACCAAAAATCAAGTATTTTAATTACTTTTTACCCATGCATCAAGTAGGAGAAAAACGAACGGCCTAAATAGTTGTAGAACATTTGAAACCTAACAAAAATTGGTTTGTAGGGGTTTTTAAATGTTTAGATCATGATCAAATGGCCGGATTGAGAATTTGTATGTCTAAAGACATAGATCTAACCAACTCACTACTTTCAGCTGTCCATTTTGTACCGCTTGATGGATAGGCAAAAAATATTCAAAAAACACTTGATTTTTGTTTTTTAGTTACTTTAAATAATATTGATCAACTTTAACGGAGTGGATCTTGTATTTGAGTATCGGATGTTGGTATTTAAGTGGGAAGGTGGGAAGGATTCGGGCTCGAATCCTTTCCGGAATGACACAAATCTATCTCTATATATATTTGAAAAATCAAAAAATTGTTTTCAAAATTATCTTAAAACACATGTCTATTTCTGTCGCCACATTCATTAGATTTTGATGAAAGCTATCAACTTTTTTAGAATGATAATGGCATCTGCGGAAATGTTACATCATGCTCCCATTTTTGTGTGTTTGAAGAATTAGTTAGTACTTTCTACAGGTAGACACTATCTTTTTAATTGTGTATAAGCAAAAGAAACTGCAAATACTCCCTGCAACATTTGTTGCCTTTCTTCTCAGGGTGCAAGGTTTCCCTTTGTTGATAGAAATGCTTAAACTATATATCATAGATGTTGGGAACAAGACTCTGAAATATTCATATGAACTAGTTGGTTTTGTTTCCAATGTGATCCCTTTCCTCTCTTTCCTGAGTCTTTCCCAATTATTGTATCCTGTAGGAAGTGGGTGCCAAGGCCAAAAAAGGGCGACTGTTGCAGGACGAGCTGTTGAATGATGGAACCGAAAGGCATGCAGTGAAGCTTACAGAAGACGACATTGGTGCCACTATGCAGTTCCTCCAGTTGAAAGCTCTATGCGTTGTGCCAATCTCCTTCGCTGCCACTATCCCTCCCTCCCACCACCACCGGCAACCCAAGCCGCCTTTAGTAGAGATACCGGATGCAGAGGCCCCTTCATAGACTGTTCCCGCCACTTGCACGTGCCCATCAACAACTCCTATGCCTATATACACCAAAAGGTTGCATTATTATTTTTTGGTATGCTTTTCTATGTTTTTTCTTGTTCCTTTTGTCAAAGGTGGATGATTGGTTTGCCACAAGGATTTATGTGTATTTTCGTGTGTTTTTTTTTTATTGAGAGGGGGTTGTTTTTCCTGCTCTTCTTCTTGTCTTGTGGTGCCTTGTAGTGCACTACTTGCATACTTTTGTTGTGAGAGGCAGGACCAGTGGAAAAGCATGGTGGAATAGGTATCAGATGTAAATGTATGAACACTTGGGTTTGAGTTGAAAATGAATGATTGTATTTTGCTTCCAATTCTTTAAATTTTTGGTGTTAAATGCTTGCATCTTCATTCTCTATTTTCGTTATCGGGTTTGGATTTTACATATTGTTCGCAGAATCTCTAATTTCATAGCCTATTGATACTTTGACACATTGACAGATTCAACCCAACCCCCACCCCCCCCCCCCCCCCCCCCTCTACTTTTAACATGAAAGGTTACATTTTGCCATAAAGGGTTGCATTTTATAATTAAGAGACGACAGAGGCAATGAACAGAGATGATTCAGATCCATAAATGTTGTATGATTGAAACCTCTTCATTGCATGCATCGAGAACCTTTTCAGACCAAGTCTCTTTCATTTGAGTTCGGTTCAAGCGTTTGAGCAACACGTATATATTATAAGAGAGTTAATCTCACGTTGATACTAAGATTGATAAGAGATTCAAAGAATTTAAAGATTTGTCTCCTTAAAACACATCTTTTCCACATGTCAACGCGAGATTGACCGTGTTATAATTCGTGTGTGTGTGTGTCTCACATTCAGAAACAAAATTGGGAGAACAGAAAAAACCTATTTAAAGAATCTAAATAAAGCCTAATAGAGAGATAAATCACCAGACCCATCTCATAAAAAACTGTAATAAATTACAAAAAGATCTTATCCATAAGCCATATCTCATAAAAATCAACAGAATCAAAAGAAACCCAAGCAACCTAGATAATATTAACTCTGAGAAAATAGAAATAATAAGAGAATTATCAGGCTAACCAGAAAATTATATTAATATAAAAGACTAATGGCTCTATGTCAAAAAGAGATCATCAATGCTACTCTAGCTTGATATAAACCATTCAACAAAACGTTCTATAGATTGCTGAATCCATTCCCAAATAAAAGTTCAATAAAACCAATTCATAAAAAATAGAAATATAGCATAAAGATTAACAACAGAAATCTTTGTCATAAACTAAAAAACAAAAAGCAAAAAAAAAACTACAAAAACCCATCTAAATCCCACAAACTGTAATGAACAATAAAAAAAAAATCAAATACTTCAGTAATTCATTTCAGAAATTAGGAAAAGAAAAAACAAACAAAAAGACCATTACTTTAAACTGAACAAACAAATTCCAATTATCAAAAAATTACAGACAATAAAGAGGTCAATCAAATGAATTAAAAAAATTAATTTGCAACAACCCATCTCAAAGCAAAATGGTGATGCAAATGAATGGTACCCATCTGTGTGACATCATTAATTCAATGAAAAATGTATCATTAAACACTAAACAAATGCAAAATAAAAGAATAATGCAGCAAGAATGTTGGCAATGAACCACGCCCATGACTGTACTCGTGCTTCACAAGGAAGTAGGGAGTGATCATCGCTCGAAGCAGTCGACGACAGTCTTCCAGCGACGACGAGAGGTGGCACACTCGGATGCGAAAGTGGCGACTGAACCAGTTCAGCGTAGAGATGGAGAGCGAGCTCATCATCCTCATAATATAACTTAAATTTGAAGGGCGAGGGCATCCCCATGTTCTTTTCCAATGAGAACATGGGGAGAGCAAAAGAAACCATTGCTCGCCATTAAACCTCATGCATGCAAAGTTGACGACAGTGACGACAAGAGCCTCACAAACACAAATCTTGCTCTCACTTCAATAATCTGGCTTATATATCTCTGTGTGACTCTGTGATCAATCTGTTGAGTACTATGGCTTTCAAATTTGTATAGGAATAACAAGGGGCCACAATTTTTCTTCCTTTCTTTCTTTCTTTCTTTTTTTTTTTTTTTAAACATTAGGTCGTAACCGGATTTGAACCTGAGATTTCTCACAAATCAGCTTCCTAGGGCCACATAATTAATATTTAGAAGTTATCCATCTGAGCTAATGAGGGTCATTAATATCTTTACTATTATAATCACAACCCTTTCCAATAAAAAGGGTTGTGTTTTTTTTTTTTTGGGGGGAAATGTCAGTATGATTTAATTTTTTTTTAAAAGTAAGCATGATTTTTCATTGACACCAAAATCCAATAGTACAGTGAATAGGAGACTAGACTACTCAGTAAACCAATGCATAGATAACTACAGGGAGAGGAGAGAATCATAATCGTCACTTTCCACCATAATAAGAGGTAACTGATTGACTCAAAAGTCTCAAAAAAAAAAAAAAAAAAAAAAAAAAAAACTGTACTATACAATTAGCATATACATGTATGCCCAGAATAAACACTATATCCCCGAGCATATTAGAATATCTATGCAGGAACTAATATAGTATCAGATCTGACATGAAGGATTTGAAAAGATGAGGATCATGGTACTCTCCCCTCCCTATAGTTATTTATGTATTGATTTACTGAGTAGCCTAGTCTCTTATTCACTGTACTATTAGATTTTTAGTGTCAATGAAAAATCATACTTACTAAAAAAAAAAAAAAAAAACTCAACCCTTTTTATTGAAATTCTAATTTGGTTGTTGCTTACGTTCATGTCACGTTCCAACTAAATCTATTTATCTATTTACATATTGTTAAAAAAAACCTTGAAATCTAATCATACATCTATATTCTCATCTCAAATAAAAATTTTATATTCTCATCTCAAATAAAAATTTAGAATAAAAAAATATTTATTAGATAGAGAAATCAATATATGCATCCCCTCGTGATTACATACCTAAAATTTTTTATTGTCATTAGTCTCCCTCTCTCTCTCTCTCTCTCTCCCCCTCCCTCCCCCCGTATGTAGAAAAAAAAAAGTGAAATAAAAGATAAATGCCACAAAACCCAAAAAATCTAGCCATCACATTTACATCTCTGCCTCAAAAAAAGATTGAAAAATAAAAATGCAAATTTATTAGGGATGCCTCTTTTGAAAAAAATAATTTGAAATAAGAGAAAGACCATTTATTCGAAAGAAAAAAAATATAATATTTTTCTCCAAAAAAAAAAAATGAAAGGTTTCTTCCTGTCCCCCTTCAAGATTAAAATTCTCTAGAATTAGAATAAAAGGCTTATAGAAAAAATTGCCAAAAAAAAAAAAAGTAAGTTAATTTTTTTTTCATTAATTTTATTTTGTGTTCATGGTAGCAAATCTCCCTGTAACCATGGCAAAACAATTAATTTGGTCTAAAGCTCGATTTTCCAATTAAAATCCAATAAAACTATTGCCAATAATCAAAGATACAAAACTTTCAACCACATGATAGATGTCATTCCTTATTATTTGATGCAATTACATTCTGTTTAAGCATTTGCAGCTGCTAACAATTACAGCCACCAAACAAAAGAGTACATTCAAACTGGTGACCTACACGACACAACATTGGAAAAGGATCGAAAAGCAAAAGAATTAAAGTTGACCTCTCCAACAAAAATACAAGGGATGGGGAAGATGAACCTCAAGAAATATTCCCAACAGGCAATGAGAGGCTCACTTTGTTATTTGATGATTCATCTCTGTTGAAAGAAGGGGGAAAAAAAGAAGAAGGAAGAAATAAGAAATTAGCAAGCATCCAGATCTCTGCATGGTGGTGGCTTCGGTTCCCCAAGCAAAGTGGTGTTTCCTCCAGCAGGACCACATTTTATGCGCTCAGGGTTTTGTGTGCCAACCTGCAAAAGGATTCATATCCCCCACAGACAGTTAATCTCTGTAAGTTCTCGTAAACCAATTGATCGATTATTAGTTCTCTTAAGCTCAAGCACTTACTGGTGGAGCTTCACCCTTACGCAGCAGCTCTACGATTTCGATAACTCGCTTGGGGGTGACATCCTCCTGAAACACACAGAAAATATAAATCTTCATGATTCAACAGAGAGCCGCTCAAAGTACTGTTTCTAAATGATTGTTCTTATTTACAATTACCCCCTCATGGTTCTCTATTATTCCTCTAGGACTGTATATTTTTTATTAAAAAAGTTCACAAAAAAGGATCATCTACTTTGTATTTACTCCCTTTACGTGTCGTGATTTAATCGCTCAAGTTTTGTTCATTTATTATGTCGAGAAGTTTGAGATCATGAGGAAACACGTTGTGTCTGACTCTTTGACTTTGTGTCCCAGATCTGAATGCACTTTCTAGTAGCAAATTTGTCATCTTTTTGCCTTTTTTCTAGGTGTTTTCTCAGGTCTAAGAAATTAGAGGACAACAACTGACCTTTTAGAACCATGTCAAGTCCTCCTCTCATTCATAATTCCTTTGGCCAGGAAGTTGGCACTGATTATATCAGTGGGTAAATTTCAGCTTGACAGATGGTCATAAAACTTTGTCAAATCTTTACCCTAATGACGGGAAAATGCTTAGAAGATAATGATGAAGATGAAATTTGAGATCCTGGTTTGATCCAGTAATGCCTGTTCAAGCTAGGTTTGTTACTAATTGTTGTATTAAAAAGCTTAACTCCAGGTTGAAATCAGCTTGTTAAAGATAGTTAATGCGAAACAAGCTGACCTCAATTCTGAGCATGATTTGCTTAAAAGATATGTTTGGGCAACCACTGCATGGGGTCACAGGAGTTAATTGAGATCAATTTCGTGTCTGGAAAGTTGTGTCATCCTATTTTAATGTTTAAATAAATCAATCATTTGAACACAAGGCCATAAGAAGCAGTGAAGAGGACAGAAGCAAAAAAGATCAGAGAACTCTAAACGGCATGTCAAAAAGCCAAGATGGATGGTCTCAGAATATTCAATCAAGGCTCGTGCTCATCTGACAGATGATCTGATTGAGTCTTTAAACATTTACTATTTATTCCACTGTACAACGCAAAATTTTGTGATCATCATGAAAGAAATGATAGAAGCATGCCAAGGGCTACTGGCTAAACAGATAAATATGATTTCTAAGAAAATACTGTTGATAGGAGATTAGAACTGTGGAACCCTCAATTCCATTACCAATGAAACACTCCCACCTCCCAACCAACAAGGTGCTTTCCACCTTGTAAGAAGCCGCGATCAGGTTCCACAATAGGTCGGTATAATGTATAAATCCATCCACAAATCTTCTGGATAACATTGTGCTAGCCATGCCTTTTACACGGAAATGGCCGGGATGAACAATTCCCACAACCAAAATTGAAAAACAAACCTCCCCAATAAAGGAAAAACGATATCAATCGGTCAACTGACCAGCTAGTTGCAATGATATTGGTATTTCTTATCAAGGTTCCGATGAATGAGACAGACCGGTGCACCTTGGCTAGCGCTTACGATCAGCCAATATGTGATATGTATGATATGGTATAGATGGAAAGGATTTGAAAGGAGTCCAGAATAAAAGCCACTTTTTCGGTGGGTTTTTTAGTCTCATTTCATCTATTAGTCCTCCCTATCTGGAAATATTTTATGACCCTTCTCACTGGAGAGAAGGTTTAACACTAATTTGTGCAATAATTTGTCATGCAAAAACTAACACTTGTCTGTAAAGAGAAGGTTTAATAGAAAATTAATGGGACAGATACTTATCCTCAGCAATGATCATTTAGTTTTTATTTGTGAAAGTGAATGAAGGAGCTTGAAAAGAACTGAAGCAGTAATAGAGATGATGCATGGTCTAAGGTACCCGTGAAGTTAATGAGATATAAACCCTAAAACAACCAGTTTTTTTGTTCAGGAAATAATTTCAGTTGGGAAACCCTAAAATGCCTTGCTAAGAGTTGGGACACATATAGAGGCTTGTATTGTGACTGCAAAAGTAGAAGAGAGGTTAGAAGGCTTCCGTTAGCAAAATCATGTTCATAATAAACAATTTGGTCTTTTTTTGTCATCGACACCACTGCAAAACAAACTCTCAGTTAGATTGCAATGGTGGGATGTCTTGATTCCAGTTTAAGACATCCCAGTTTCCTCTTTTCTTTCTTCTTACTCAGACAACTATTGATGCCTATGATTTAGTAATCGCTATTAGTTTACGCAGCAGATTATGGAGCATTATAGGCCTTCTGAAAATTGACGGAACAGCATTTGGACCATCTCTCGCAGGTCTATGTAGTTTTAAGAAAGAAAAGTTTAACTGTCAATCTCAAGAAGTGTACATTTCTTACAGACCAGGTCGTTTTTCCGGAGTTGGTGTGTCTTCAAAGGGAGTCTCTAAGGACCCCGATAAGATTAAGGCTATTGTAGAGTGGAACCCTACAACATTAGGGAAGTGAGAAGTTTTCATGGGTTAGCCATTTTCTACATGTGGTTTATCCGAAATTTTAGTACCATAATGGCCCCAATTACAGACTGTCTGAAACAAGAAAAATTCGGATGGAGTAAAGCTGCTGCCAAGTCATTCTGGAAAATCAAGGAGAGGATGATGAAAGCTCATGTTATGAGTCTTCCAATTTTTTTGAAAGTTTCTAAAATCACTTGTGATGCCTCGGGCATTAGAGTAGGTGTATTGAGTCAAGAAAAGCACCATGTTGCCTATTTCAGTGAAAAATTGAATGATACTCGGCAACGTATTCCACCAATGATAAGGAGTTCAATGCGGTAGTTCAAGCTTTGCGTTATTGGCGCCATTACTTATTACCGTAAGAATTTGTTATCTATTTGGACCATGAAGCCCTTAAATATCTCAATTCCCAAAAGAAACTAAATTCAAGGCATGATAGGTGGGTAGAGTTCCTTCAAAATTATACATGTGTCCTCAAACATAAGGTTGAAGTCGAAAATAGTCATTGATCCACTTACCATCGTCGCGCCCGGCTTTCTGTCATGAGCACTGAAGTGATTGGATTTGAGCAAATCAAAGACACTCATGAATCATGCCCTGACTTTGAAATATATACACTGTCTTAAAGAATAGTTTGACTCATGAGATTGATGACTGCCTCCTACAAAATGGGTATCCCTCGCACCTCATTGAGTTAGTCTGGGAATTACACGTTGGGGGGCTTGCTGGACATTTTGGACAGAACAAGACAATTGAAGCCGTGGAACATCATTTCTATTGGCCAAGCTTGAAGAGAGATGTTGCTAGACTTGTTGGCCAATGTCGCACATGTCCACTAGCCATGCAACGTAAGCAAAAACACGGGCCTCTATACTCCACTTTTGATTTCAAATTGCCCTTGACAAAATATTAGTATGGATTTTGTGCTTGGTCTCCCAAAAAATGCACGTAAGCATGATTCCATACTTGTTGTAAACTGTTTTTCAAAGATGGCTCTCTACCGTGTTCTAAAACTTCTGATGCCTCGCAGATCACCACGATCTATTTTAATGAAGTTGTTAGATTACACGGGGCCCAAATAATTATCTCCGATAGGAATGTCAAGTTCACAAGCTACTTTTGGAAAACCCTGTGGCATAAGATGGGAACTAAACTTCAGTTTTCTACTGCTTTTCATCTACAAACCGATGGACAAACTAAAATAGTCAATAAGAGTCTGAGTAATCTCTTACGATGTCAAGTGGGTAAGAGCCCAAGGATATGGGATCTTGTATTACCTACTGCTGAGTTTGTTTACAATAGTTTTATCAATAGAATCATAGTAATGAGTCCATTTGAGGTACTGCATGGGTATCAACCTCGACAACCCGTAGATTTAATTCGCGTGGCACCTCATCATACGAGGATGTCCGAGTCAACTGTATCATTTGCATCGCATATTCATGACTTGCATAAAGAAATCAGCACTCAAATTCAGAAAAACAATGCAAACTATAAAGCTCATGCTATTTGCACAAGAGGATGCGAGAATTTAACATAGGAGACTACGTAATGGTTCGAATTCGTCCGGAATGGTATCCTCCTGGTACCGTAAAGAAATTGCATGCACGTAATGCAGAACCTTTTAAATATTTGAGAAAAATTAATTCTAATACATATATAGTAGATCTCCTACCTGATTTTGGTATTAGTCCATCTTTTAATGTTGAAGATCTGGTTGCCTATAAAGGGTCTGAATTTTCCCCCGATAATCTTTTATTGGATGAGCTTTCACATGAGCCCATTTCTGAGACCCTTATTATCTCCACTTTCTCAAATATAACCAACCCATAAGGCAGACCAAATTGATAAAATTATTGATGATCAGATTGTCTCTACTAGAGATGGTAGTTACCACATGTTTTTAGTTCGTTGAAAAGGACTACTTGATTCTGAGAACACCTGGATTAAATCGGGAGGAGCTCCAACAGTTGAATCCTTACATCCTTACCGTCTGAAGCACTATGAGAGTCGAGGAGGCCTGCACTCGACAGGATCGAGTTTTTCCCAACCTCGGGGAATGATGGGGACATCACTCCAAAATTGCAATTCTACCCCAGGAGATGTCACCGCACTCTGTCAATTTGGTTTGATTAAGGCTTGAGGACTCGAGTCTAGTTGGACTAGTTATCTTAGTTCTAATTTTTATTCTTTATTGCATTTTGGATATTTAGTCTCTTTTTAGTCCCACATCGGTTGTGATGAGATTTTTCTGTTGATGTAGGCCTATTTAAGACCAAGACTACTAACTATTTTCTTCAGTTTTGGATGAATTAAAATTAACTTTGAAAAGCTTTGCAGCCAGTGTGCTTGAGTGAGAAACCCTAGGGAGACATTCCAAAATTTGTCTGTTGTTCCCCATCACCTTCACCTCAACTTGGAAGCTTAATTCCATCTACCTGGAATAGTAACACTTTTAAACAATATGTTCAAACAGGGAAGCATCACGAGTTTAATTTGAAGAATTAACATTTGCTATCAGTAACTGAATTCGACAGATTTTCAGAAAGTAACAGGGTGAAAGAACTCACATAGTAATTGTATGTGTATCCTTCTGAACCTTTGGAATAATCAGCCACAGTTATCATTGGAGCATTTACGCAGCAACCCTGAAAATAAAATAAATAAACAAAAACACTTTGTTAAGAATGTTTTTCGCCAAGTAAATATGAAAGTAAAGGAGAATGTATATGTGAAACTGTTTCTATGTTTCTAAACGCATGGTTGTCCAAGTAGTGAATCAGAGTGACCGCCCTAAGTGAAATATTGCACAATTAAGACGCATGGACACGGGTATGACACGGACACGGAAACAAGACAAATTCCTAAAGAAGTAGTACACAGGGCCACAGCAATATGTACTAGAATATATGGGAACATGTAGAAATAAAAGGAAGTGCATAGAGACATACATACATAAACATGTCCGCGCTCCAAAAGTCCAGACATTTAATAATATAATATCATTCGATGATAACATATCTGCTAAAATTATAACCAATCATACATTTTGATGACTTTGCAAAAGGAATAGGCCTTGGCTCTTCAACTTTCTATAGAGTACAATAGCTCAATGTATTACACTTCTTATATTGAAACCTATCTAAATTTATAGCTTCATACAAAACAATATTTTCATACATTTTCCCACTATACTCTTGTTTGATATATACATGAAGCTAAATAAATATGAAGCTAACTCGTTATCCGTGTTGTGGGCCCCAGATACCCTGACGAATTTCAAAAAAAAAAATATGAAGCTAACTAAATATAACAAACATGTAATGGGGAGAAAGAAGTGTATGAGAAATGTAGGATATACATTGAAGAAGGGTCCAACAAAGTATGCTCGGCTAAAAAATATAGTAAATAATTAGCAACATGTTTAGAAAGTGTCCTAGAAGTGTCGGAGTGTCTGACATGAGTATGGCTTCATGGTATAAGTGTGAGCGCTACACAGGCGCGCAATAATAAAAGAATTCACTCCGTCTATTATGGTTAGCATTTCCAATTTAACCCAAGAAAAATGAATAGTTTCGTATCCTATGATAGATACAGGAAGCATACCATGCATTCCATTTCCCCGACAGAAAACAAACCATCCTTTGTCACTTCTGCAAATAAAAGAGTATCAGAAAATATGAGATCTAGTGCAGATGTTGGAACTCAAGGTTAAACATTGAAAGTCAGATATAGCTTCCCGGAAATAAAGATAATTGTGCTCATCCATTATGAGTGAAGGAAAAAGAGCCCTCTAACAAAAATTATTACCATTGCGCTTCACTCCAAGGTGCTTTAGTAGGGCTTCCTCAATTTCACGTGACCCGCGTATCATGCAAGGTGTTGTTCCACACACCAATAAGTGATATTTACCAACCTGTCAAATCAACAAATTACCGAGACATGAAACAGATACATGAACTAGTCAGGAATATTAGGCCTCAAAGTCCTATTAGATAAGGGAAAAAAAATCTTTTCAGCTTTTCCCTTCAACTGCGAGAAACCTCAGCTAGACTCTTAGGGGGGGTTATTGGTTTGGGATTCTCAAATTGGACTCGGACAATGTCTCGGATATCACAGTTTGGTGTTATTGGTTTGGGACTGAAATTTAGATTTTGAAATCTAGTGTTATTGATTGAGACTGGGAATTGGATTTTGAAATATTTCAAGACTTGTATGGGTTAGTATGACTAGGACTTGGACTGGACATCTGAAGTCCTACTTTTTAGTCCAAGTATGTACATTTGAACCAATCCAACTCCCTAAAAAAGTTCATGCAAAAACTTGGTGACTTTCATTTAGACTTGGATTCTCCATACTCTCTATACCTCTCTCCCCTCCAATTAATCATACTCCAATTATTATTTATAATTATTAATAATAATTAATAATAACTATTGATAATAATAATTTATTTATTAATTTTTAAAAAATTAAAAACTAGTAATACTATTATCTATTGAATTAATATTTATTTATTAGTAATAAAATAGTAATTAATTATTTAATTAATTGTTATCACTAATTAAGTAGTATTGACTGAATATTGTATTACTCATTATGAAATGTTTATATTAATTTTGCAATAATTCTAATTAATTAGTGAAAAAGTTGACAACAATAATTCTTTCTCCTCCTACTTAGCATATTTGTAAGATGAAATAATAAATATTGTCATTTCAGTATTATTAATTATGAACATTAGTTATTTGCAATTAAACTTTGGTTGTTGAAAGTTTATTTTGTTGTTAACTATCGTATAATTTCTTATGTTATTATATAATATTATCTAACCATGCAAAATATATAATATCTTGTTTATAAAATATTATTTAAACAATAAGCCATGGTTTAAAATTTCAAAATCAGTATCGGCCAATTGTTTTTAATATTAATATCATCAATATTGAGCATCAATATTGGTAATATCGACAATATCGGCTCTGACATTAGCTGATATCATGGGGTTAATATCGTATCGGGTACTTCAAAACGTGATATGATATTGCCAAATAATCAGAATCGATCGATATTGAAGCCATGCTATAAACATTAATAACTATCTAACGAGTTATTATTTAATTATTATTAATAATAAACTAAACAATAATCACTAAAAACAAATAATAATTACTCTAGCGTTCAATATTAAATAGTATTAATATTATTTTAATAAAAGTTAGTTACTTCATGCTAAGTAAGCATTTTGTACAATTAAATAATGAATAGTTCCATATTATTAAAAATTCTACAGAATTGTCCTGGTTGAATTCTAAATTGTACTAGTCCTACTTCAAATTATCCGAGTCCGAGTCCGCATCCAAATCCTAATGAAATCCAACTAACAAGTCTCCAAGTCCTAGTCCAAGTCCTACAAGATAAATAGTCGGAGTCGGGTTCAAGAATCTCAAACCAATAACACCCCCCTTATTCCACTATAAATTTGGAACCACCAGTCTTTTAGCTTCATAATCTTAAATTGTACAATCTTTAAGTTAGGTTCCCCACCTGCCAGCTAGCCTTGTAACATTTTGAAAGACTTCTAAACCCATTGTTTACACAATCAGAAGTTTGGCACCAACTCCAAGAGTTGATTTCAGTTTAACGTTTGGTCATAATTTGGTTAATTGACCGCAATGGAGTTGCATCGCAAAGACCCGGGCTTATGGTGATGATGAGAGCAAGATGCATGAATCTCATGATATCATATAAACAATATTGTACAAGTTTTACGAAGACAAGACAATAGAAGTGCCGCATAACGGTAATCAATACTCACCTTTGTCCGATTGAACATTGAATAAAATGTTGCAACTTCATACACGCGAATAGGAGCAACTTCTATGACCTTAGCTACCTGAATCATCAAATATCATCATAGTCAATTAAGCATGCAAAAACTACACAAAACACACACACACACACACTCTTTTATAAGTGGTGCACAAAGAGAATTGTCATGTGAATGAAAATTTAGATTGAGAGACTGTAAAGCTCATAGCTTCTAACAACACTACAGGCACGAGTCAAAAGGTTCAGCCAAGGATACCCAGTACAACAACCAGAGTAACTTACTCTTTTCCCCTTGTCAACGAAGTCTGATTCTAGGCAGAGAAGTTTACTAGATGAAACTTTTTTCCGCACTGCTTTACTCACCCAACTCTTTACTTGCATACTACATTTCACAACCAAGTTAATCAAATATCTTTAAAGCCAATTAAGCTATGATCAAAAGAAGTGTAGTCGTTTAAGATCTATGTGGCCTTGTTATCACTTGTTTAACTATTATGATCATCAAAAAATTTTGGTATTAGCATGATCATACAGAGAAACCATGTCCCAACTATTTCAATTGGATTCATAAACCCTCCTCCCAAACCATCCTATCAAGGTCACGTCCAGTGTCAGAGAGAGCTTAATTAAATGTTCTTCCATGACTTCAGTTTTCTAGCCTCAACAAAATTTTAGCACTTCTCAATATTGTAGCCACAGCTCTTCAATGTAATGCACATATAATTGTACTCACCAATCATCTTCTCCTAAATAATGGCTTATTCTCAGTACATCTCTTCATTAATTAATCACGTTTTGGGATTTTTCTTCACAATAGTTTGGACTGCAAAATGTTTTAAGGTCATTCCGTTGAAGTATTTCTCATACTACCACATGGTCATGTATGACTGTACAAAGGCTAATTAATCATGCAATGTTTTGTGCTATCAATATCAGCAACACCTAGGTTGAAAACTCATATCCTGGACTGCCCATCCCTAATTGTTTGAAACAGAAGAGTCAGTTTAGCATTCCAATGAGTTATTTACTTCAGAAATAATAAACGTTTTGAGGGTCATGCCTAGGTTAAGAACACAATCAACTAGCGCAAATCAAAAAAGATAGAGAATATGAGGGTGAAAGGTCTTATATAATTGGACTATAAAGAAAGAAGAAAAATGTATAAAATAAGAAAGATATGAAGAAAAAGAGAGGAATGCACGAGAGTAGAAAATATATGAATCACACGCCAGGGATATTTACAGAATTGATACAAGACTGAACTATAAACAATTCAGAATGATATGCCAACAAATAGATAGCAATATAGCATCAGAAGGATAAAGAACAAAGAATACATAAAACCAAAGAAAGTAAACGTCCAAGGATCCTACGTCAGTTGCAATATTGATGCAGGAAAATGCAACCATCATATCCAACAAATGAATAGGATATTGACCAGCTATTGGCCTTGCTCTATTGATGTTCCTACAGATACTGTGTCTCATCTCTAAGATAAACCTGCCATTAGTTTGACCCAAAGTACTGATCACAACAAGGCATAACCGACATAGTTAAGAATACTGGATAGAATAGCAAAGATTCTAATAGAAAAAAGAATGATCCAAACTCCCCATTGAACAGAATGGAGGTTTATGTCCAACAGTCTTCTGGTGTACCTCTACCTCCAGATGCATTTTCACCTCATTTCATATTATATCCATTTTTCTATTGTCAATTTATTACTTATTTTTGTAACTGAGAAAATCTTTGAATTTTTATTAGTATTGGGTATACCAAAATAAGGTCAATCATAACTGCATGACCAGAAAATGAAAGGCTTCCCCATCAACCGACTAACCTTCTATAATTTATGACAAGACGAACTCCCATCTAACCTTCTATAATTTATGACAAGATGAGCTCCCATCTAATAACCAAGTTGACAATTGATGTCGGTTGGCAACTGGTCATAAATTGGGCCAACCTTTCTGCGGAACCTTGTAGTGCATCTTCTGACCCCATTTTGATGGGAAAAGACTTACAAGGTGAAGATGGTAAACTCAAATTCACTTAGTATCTGCTATATATGCACCCTTACCCTCAACAGTTTTGATTTAGACAATATAAAGCTATAAAAGTTAGCAACTATGCGATATAATATCCACAAAAATTGAACTGATGATGATTTTTTTTAGAATTAAAGTCCACTTAGTTTTCACAACATACAAGATATGACTATTCTCAATTAACATCTCAACATCATTTATATAAAAAGAATATAGTCGTACTACTTTATTTGAACATAACATCAAAACAGGTAAATTAAAAAGAAATGCTTGCTAAAATGAGTAAATTTAATAGGTTTAATCTAGTTTTATGTTGTAAATAATGTAAACCAGTTTAACTATGCATTAAATTATTACAATGTCACCATTTATTCAGTTTTAATTAATTGTGAAAAGATAGACAAACACTAAGAAATCTCAACCTAAGGTTTATCGCCCAAGATAGGGTTTGAGAATCTCTCCCTTGGACATCTCACTTGAAGCACATTGGCTACACAAAATGTTCAAACGGCAATTTTCATAATCAATCATTAACTCAATAACAAAACAGTCTTGGTCTTATATAGGCCTACAACAACATGATAGCTCCTACCACAATAAATGTGGAACTAAGATAAGATAAACCATCCGACTACAATAACCACCTAAAAAAAAAAGATAAAATGACCCAACCAACTAAAACAAACTAAGATAAAATGACCCAACCAAATAAACAATAAGATAAAATGACTCAACCAACTAAAACAAATTAAGATAAAATGATCCAACCAATTAAAACAAACTAATCCACTAGATATCCTCATTATTCCCCTGGAGTTGGGGAAAATTTGAACTTGTCAAGTGTAGATCTTCTCGAATCTCAATTGAGCCATGGTGATGGTCGTGGACCCAGCAGATGTCCAACAAGACTGAACCGAGGCGGCAGACTTCGATGGAGAAGAGGGGTCGGAGATCGGCGGCGGCGGAGGAGCCTTCGTCATCGGGAGGCAGTGGAAGAGCCTTCATCGTCGGGAGGCGGAGGAAAGGAAGGGGAGGAGCTAACGGTGTTGAGGAGTTGGCGGCGGCGACGTGGATAAGGGCTGTTGAAAGAGAGGATGAAGAGGACAGTGACGTGTTGAAATTTTCAAAGGATTTTTGAAGGGATTTTTGGGATTTTTTGGGTAAAATCTAGGGTTGACAAGGAGAACTAGGGTTTTATGAAAATTTAGTGGAGGCCGTGGAATGTAGAGGAAAAAAGCAGGATTTAGCTCTGGTGCCAAAATAATGGGAGACGAACACTAAAAAAATCTCAACCTAGAGTTTATCACTCAAGATAGGGTTTGGGAATCTCTCCCTTGAACATCTCACCTGAAACATATTGGCTACACAAAATGCTCAAACGACAATGTTCATAATCAATCATTAACTCAATAACAAAGTAGTATTGGCCTTATATAGGCCCACAACAACATGATAACTCCTACCACAATAAATGTGGGACTAAGATAAACCAACCAACTACAATAACCACCTAAAATAAAATAAGATAAAATGACCCAACCAACTAAAACAAAATAAGATAAAATGACCCAACCAAATAGACAAAAAGATAAAATGACCCAACCAAATAAAACAAACTAAGATAAAATGATCCAACCAACTAAAACAAACTAATTCACTAGATGTCCTCATCAATGGGTGGGTGTAGTCATAAAATTATTAAAAAAACACAAGATCATATATGAAAATATGCAAAAGGTAAGATGAAATATGTAAATTTCAGAAATAACAAAAGGATATATGTGCTGAAAATCCTATTTTATATAAACACTCCAAAAAAATAATTCTTAATTTGAAATAACCCAAAAATTCTTCTGAGTCATTTCAAAAAAAATTGCCCCCTAATCTTGCAGATAATTTAATGCAGAATAGTGATAAATGCGCTCTGAACCTTCTTCATCTTCTCTCTTCCTTTTGTAATTCGGGACCCTAGCTCTACAATTGCTACAAAACCCTAATTAAATCCTTACCTTAGCTCTTGAGCCTCTAATACCCAAATTTTTTACCATAGCCATCAAAGAGTCAACCTGCCCTTTCTTTCTTCTATCAAGCCCCACCATGTTGATCTTCATGCCATATTTTGATCGTACACCAAAAATCATGTGATGTCATGTGGTTTAACCTTCAATCTAAAAGTAAGAACTGAGAAAAGTTCTATAATTAAAAACTATCTACTTGATAGAAGGTCAAACGTTGTGATATGCACATACTTCTATTGTATAATCATTATAAGCCATAAAGCCAACACGGTGCGACTCGAAGGGGGTGATGGGATTTGACATTTGACCACCATAGTGTGTGTGAAAACATGCAAATGTGCGAGCAGATATAGTTCAACTTTCCACCACAAAAGAACATGACTCCGAAATTGCCCCAAATTCACTTTTATGTCATCACTGAATTATGAGGTTATAATCATCAAAAAGAGAGATTATAAATTCCAGCGTAATTCATATTTTACATAAGGAACACAAACATGAGTTTGGTTATCCGCCATGCATGTAATAAAAATATTTAGTCATGCAAATTATCTATAACTTATCCTTATGGAATCAAGAAAACTCCTGAATGAAATGGAGAATGTGACCAAAGATTTTCTCATAATTTGGAGAAGCATGTGATGCGGGCATCCAGTCGCGCTCTTGGCGCGTAAATCAGTGTAGGGGAAGACGCATCGCATCCATGTGGTTCAATTAGTTGATTTGGGTCTTGATATAGTCTTTTATTTGAGTGAACTTTTTTCTTTTGTTTAGTAGTTTTTTAGTCTCATATTGATTGTGGGAATTTTCTTTATTTTTGTCTGTTTAATGGCCCATTCTCTAGTTAATAAAGGAATGCAGAATTATTTTGACAAAACAATTGTGAGTGATTATCTTCTCTCAAAATTCTCTTCATGTGTGTGAACCCTAAGGAATCCAAGTTTAGGAGGGTGAACCCCCTAACTAGCACTATCCCACGACTATCTTCACCTCTCACCATCTCCTCGTCCCAACAACTCGTCGTTACCTCCTCTACCATCCAGGTTGCTGCCTCTCTCCTCTTCACCCTCCCTCTCCCGCCGCCCTCTTCAACCACCCGTCACCTGTCGCGCCCCACCGCGCCCCTGCCTGCCCGTCGTGCCCGTCGCTGCCCCTCTCCTCCCCTCACATGCAGCCACCTCCTCATCCTCCTCTCCTCGATTGTGTGCCTCCACCACAAGTCCCACTCCTTTGATCCATTAATTCCATTCCACAAAACCCAAGATCAATTTTATTTGAGCGATTAATGCAGTCATGACAGACCTGAATGTAGATCACAGTATTGTTGGAGACAACCAAGGGTTCTTGAGCCTTGAATCACTGTTCTTGGACTTTCAGTTTAATCTAGAGGAGACTGTTAAGGAGTGCGTGAATCGGATTGTGTTCCTTGTTGCTGAGGATGTAAAGCTACATTTAGGAATACACGACTTGCAGGACTAGTTTCATCCAGAGACACATGTGTATCCCAATTTGCAAGCCCTTCAGCTTCTTGCACCACCACCGCAGGATAAGAACACTGGGGTCAAACGTGATCCTCAGTATGTGAGTTTTCCTGATCACAATCATTTATTTGTAGGTCTTGATAATTAATCTCTAGGATTTTATCTGCCTTACTGTTGTCCACATATTTGTGAGATTGTGTGAATTTGCGACTTATGATTCATTACTCTTGATATAGATTGTAAAACTTTGCTTCTATAACGTAGTTATTATCGTTACTTTGTTCATGATTGAAATTGCTTAGCCTGCACATGCTTCTTTTTGATAAATCCATTTGTTAGCATTATTAGTTTAATCTTTTCTATTTGAAGCTTGTAGCTTATTGGTGAAGCTTAGTTTTGATAGTTTTATTACTAATTTTCTATCATACGAACATATTTCACATCATTTTGGTATCAGAGCACAGTTACGGTAGGACTTGCATGAGTTAGGCATTTGCTAGAAAAATTTTGTTGCTTGCGTTTACATATTAATTTGACAAAAAAATTTACGAGCATCTAGTTTAGAGTTGTGTCTTTTCACCTTCAATTAGGGCTCCTTTTGTACATGCCAACCCGTACAGGTAAACCTTATCTTGTAAGAGAGTCTAATGAATCCCACACCACCCCTATGGATCCCCAACTTGTTGCGACGCTCGCCAACATAATGGCTCAGCTTAATACCGTGACTCAAACTGTGAACCAAACTCGAGATACGATCAATGATAGACTAACCAACTTGGAGACTACTCGTGAACAACCTACGATGAGCAGCCTCTATTGCAGCCATATACCATGCGTAACACCTAAAATAATGCTCAAAACAATGCATTAGATCTTGATGGGCAGTATTTAAAAAGCATTAAGTTAGATATACCTACCTTTGATGGCCGTTTGGACCCCCATTTTTCCCTAAATTGGGTTCAAGACATAGGTATTTCACTTGGTATCTCCTTTCTGAGCCTAGAAAGGTTAGGTTCGCAACCATTAAGCTCAATGGTCAGGCCAGCTAGTATTGGACCAATGTGGAGACCCTGTAAGCATCTCGAGTTCAACAGCCTATAGAGACATGGGCTGCTATGAAGGATGAGCTCAAGGGCAAGTACGTGCCACTATCTTATTGTGCCCGTCTTTTTAGACAAGTGATACCAATTCAGTCAAGGCAACAAGTCAACTAAGGAATACGTTGCCAAGTTTGATGAGTCATTAGATGCAGCGTCCTAGTCATAAAAGGCAAGACTCAAATCCTTTTCAGGTTTAGAGCTGGCCTTAGAGAAGACCTAAGAACAAAACTGTTGGCTCGCGAAGTTACAGAACTTGAGAAGGCCCATGCTTTAGTTCAGGACCTAGATGTCATTAGGTCCAACCATGCCTTCAGGAGTCATGTTTATAAAGCACAACCCCATAGGTCTAGTACCCATCCATCCCCACATAAGAATGATATTAAGAGCAAGAGCTTTGAATGGGACAACAAAAACAAAGGTACCGAAAGGGAATTTTTCAAGGTTAATATCACTGCTAAATGCTACAAGTACCAAGGATATGAGCATATCGCTGTCAAGATGGAGGTCCCATTAAAGCCCTTGAGTCTTATTCAAAAAAATTCACTTACCAAGTGGGTGAAGTGATAACTTCAACGACGATCATGAAGGTGAAGTTGTTGTACTCAGTTGCATTAGGCAAACACCTTCAACTCACTTTTCGGTGTGCCTTTTCACAACCAGAAGAAAAGAACGATTGGAGAAGATTGCAATCTTCTACAAGTTCACCAAGATAGAAGACAAGAATTATAAGGTAATTGTAGGCAGTGAAAGTTGCATCAATGCAATATCCTCTAAGGTAATCGAGAAGGTTGGATTAAAAGTTGTACCCCATCCCCACCCGTACAAGATATCATGGATCAACTCCACGGTCCTAGAAGTAAAATAATGGTGTTTTGTCCCGATCGACTTTAACCATTATAAGGACAAGATCTGGTGTGATGTGGTGACCATGAACGTGGGTCAAGTTATCCTAAGACGACCATGGTTGTTCGACAAAGATGCCATCATCTACGGTCGATCTAACATGTGTCAATTCGAACATGAGGGTAAGAAGACTAGGCTACTGCCATCCCGACCCAAGGTTGGACAACCTGAGCAGACGCCTACCTCACCAAAGAAAACTAAGAGAATTAAGCTAATCAGTGTGATGGCCTTCGACCAAGACCTGGAAAAAATTCTCCATTTATGATTCTCACAGCTAGAGAAGTTGTGGAGAAGTCTTATAGCACTAGTCCTCCTGAAGTCACTCCCGTGATTAAGGAGTTTAGTGATGTCTTCCCAGAAGATCTCCCGGACAAGCTGCCACTAATGTGCGACATTCAACGCGCTATTGATCTGGTTCAAGGAGCAAGTCTTCTCAACTTGCCCACAGAGCATGCAGAGCTCAAAAGGCAAGTTAATGAGCTAGTGAGAAAGGGTTTCATTAGAGAGAGTATGAGTCTTTGTGCGGTCTCCAACCTGATGGTGCCAAATAAAGATGGATCTTGGCAAATGTACATGGACTGTCCTGCAATAAATAAAATAACAGTTAAGTACTGTTTCCTCATCCCTAAGTTGGATTATCTACTGGATATGATGGTTGGAGTCACTATCTTCTCGAAGATAGATCTCAAATGTGGCTATCATTAAATCTGTATCTGTCCAGAAGACAAATGGAAAACCGCCTTCAAGACGAAGGACGGATTATATGAATGGACGTTTATGCCCTTTAGCTTGACAAATGCTCCTATCAGTTTTATACGAGTGATGACACAAGTGTTGCGTCCCTTCATATGTAAATTTCTAGTAGTTTGCTTCGATGACATCCTCATCTGCAGTAGCTCACAAGAGCAACATTTGAACCACTTGCGTCAAGTATGTGCCTTGTTAAGAAAGAAAGAGCTATATGTCAATCCCAAGAGGTGTACATTTCTTACCACATAGGTCCATTTTCTAGGATTTGTGGTCTCTGTCAGTAGAGTCTCAGCGGATCGAGAAAAGATTAAAGCCATAGAATAATGACCCGAGACCAAGACAATTAGAGATGTCAGAAGTTTACACATGCTCGCTACCTTCTATCGTCGGTTTATTCAAGGGTTCAATACTATCATGGCCCCGATAACCGATTGCCTAAAGAAGGGTGCATTTGCTTGGTCGAGCGCTGCCTCGAAAGCAATTGCTGAGATTAAGAAGAGAATGGTTAGGGCCATGTCATGTGTATCCCCGATTTTTTTCAAAATTTTTGAAGTGGCATGTGATGCATCAGGAATTGGCATAAGCAGAGTCTCACTCAAAAAAGCCATCCACTTATGACAAGGAGTTTTATACGGTAATCCAAGCATCTCGCCATTGGGGACACTATCTACTGCCACAAAAAATTGTCCTCTACTACGACCATGAGGCCCTGAAGTATATATACTCCCAAAAAGAAGCTTAACGCACGATATGGGTGATGGATTGAATTTCTCCAAGAGTACACATTTCACCCTGAAAGCAGGAATAGATAACAAAGTCGTTGATACTCTCAGTAATCGTGTTTTTGTCTTAACCAAAATGTCCACGATGGTAAACAGCTTTGAAAAGTTGAGGATTGAATACAAGTCATGTCCCGATTTTTGTGAAATCTACGCCATATTGAAAGATGGAGTGACTCGAGAAGTAGATGAATATACCCTACAAGATAGATATTTGTTTCTTGGCCGAAAGTTATACATCCCAAGAACCTCACTTAGAGAATTTCTTGTCTAGGAATTGCATGTCGATGGTCAAGTTGGGTACTTTGGAAATGAGAAGACCATTAAAGCCGTTAACTATGGGTTTTATTGGCCTAGTCCTAAACGTGATATTGTCAAGCATGTTGGAAAGTGTCACACATGTTAACTTGCCTAGCAACAAAAACAGAATACTCGTCTGTATGATCCACTGCTGGTACCAAATTGCCCTTGGCAGGACATTAGCATGGATTTCGTGTTGGACCTTTTGAAGACTCAAAGAAAACATGATTATGTTCTAGTGGTTGTGGACCATTTTTCTAAACTGACTCATTTCATGCCCGACTCTCGAACCTCTGACGCCTCCAGAGTGGTCAAGATATTTTTTTATGGTATCGTTAGGCTGCATGGATTACCCAAAACCATTGTGTTTGACTGAGATGTAAAGTTTACCGGTCACTTTTGAAAAACCTTGTGACATATGCTAGGTACCAAGTCGAAGTTCTCCAATCCCTTTCGATACAAACGTAAGTTGTTAATAGGAGTCTAGGTAACCTCTCAAGGACCCTCCTTGGTGAGCATCTAGAAAGTTGGGATCTTAAGTTGTCCAGTCCTGAATTTGCCTATAACACATCTGTTAATAAGTCAACAAGTAGAAGCCCTGATGAGATCGTTTATGGTTTTAGACCCAGACAGCTCATTGACCTTATCCCTATAGATGATCATTATAGGGCATCTGAGTCTGCATCCCACGTGCACGAGCTACACAAGGAGATCAGTGATAGGATTGCGCAAAACAAACGCCAACTATAAATTAATCAGCACATGCTTCTTTTTGTTAAATTCGCATGTTAGCATTATAAGTTTAATCTTTCCTACATGAAGATCGTAGCTTATCTGAAGCATAGTTTTGATAGTTTTATCATTGTTTTTCTATCACACGGACACTTTTCACATCTGCTTGTCAGAATGGTTCAAGACATGCATGAGGAATATTACTTTGCAAGACGAAAATCAGGAACCAACATCTAATAGTAGGGAAGTTGGTAGCTGATAGGCGGATTGTTTGATGCAAGAGATTTTAGCAATACAATATGAAGTCATGTCAGAAGGATAGTACTTTTAGCATGTTATATGGAAGATGCCCTTAATTTTCAATATTATCTCGCACATGTTATAGGGGAGAAAAGCCTTCATTCACAATCAAACAGATGCATTTACAGCAAAAGGATCATTTCACATCTATCAGCTCCTTGATTTGGGTGGTTCATAAATCATAGAGGATAGCAAGAAAGCAGAGGAAGAGTTATTAGGCAGCATAAATTGAAGTGCTTAATTGACTTCACAAGAACAGAAAAATCTAACATCAGTAAACTAAGTCACTTGATTCATAGTGTAAATAGAAGGAAGAAAAGGCAATATATATTGCCTGCCACATTTTTTAATTTGATAGGAAATACTAATAATCACCAGTTCCTGGACAGCCTTGCCCAAACCCAATTACAACATAGAATTTAAATACAACATGACGAGAGTCTGATGTAAGAACAATAAAGACACACGGTTCTATTTGTGATTGTAAGGGATGCATATGCACAAGTTACCTAAATCCAACTTTATCATAATTTGGCCCTACATAACTGGACGCTCTAGTATTGATAATGCAAAGAAAATTACCAAAGTTTATTCTAAAGCCTGTATAAGAATAGCAAAATGTCATAAGAAGTGCACAAAAAAATTTCTTACTTCCACAACCGTCTTCTTATATATAATGCAAGAAACCACGGTCACAGCTAACGGAATATCTAGTTCCCTCATAAATGATTAACAGTAACTGATTGCACTTACTGATAATGCAAAGAAACTTAGCTGAGCTTTGTACAGATGTTTAGATAACAATATAATAAGAACTCATCGATAAATATTATTAGATGTGTCTAAAATTCAGGACTTTTTTCATGCATATGATAAATATTAAATATCAATCTGAAACATCATGTCGAGCATACCGCGTTCATTGCTGACACTGGTAGCCATCCCCCGTGCTGTTGTTGGGCAAGATCTAATAGAGGAATAACAGCAGACTGCTTATAGTTGGAAGGATAATGAGACAATATCTCCTTCACCTGAAGATTAGGACAGAAAATTGGCATTTTGTTACGAGTTAGCGTTTTGATACGAGTCAATAGTAAAAAACACAGCAGTTTGAAATCTCTTCATAGACAGGTAGGTAACCCAAGACAGGTAATCACTCCATATTACACCACATTGTGTCCTTGTAAACATATCACAAACTCAACAATCATGCACCATATACTGGTACAAATGATTCTGATAGATACAATCTCACCAGAGATGGTCCAAAATTTAGAACTAAACCATTAATATTATTATTGTTATCAGTTATCTAGTACATTTGTGCATTTATTAGCCATTACAGCAGAAGATTCCCACTGACTTTCCGGGTAATACTATTATACTAGCACTGTGATGCGATATTAAATGGCCGGTGATACAAATCAAGTAACATATTTCAGAATACAGCAATCATTATCCTTTTGGTCTTCAGAGCCTTAATTACGTTGTGCATCAAATTTAAGAAGACGTCCTTTAATACCAAGACAGTATATTTAGGTTTTATTAAAGCATATGAAAACAGTTCATTCAAGACAATATATTGATTATTCTGGTAATTTGCAAAAGCCAATTTATTTAGGTTTTTAAAAGGATATTAAAACAGCAAGACATAAAGCCTACTGGTTTCTTTGGAAAACTACCTAAAACTGCTACAGAGCTATTCCTACTTCCTACAGCTTTTGATGTGTCTGCTCCAATGCTCTCGGTGCCAATTCAGATTTTTTAATATCAAAAAAGACAAATTATGTAGTCAGGATAAAACCATTTGTAATGGATCTTTCATGCTATGAAGTACATGGATTATTGGTTACTTATAGCTTTGTTCTCATCCCTCAAGACATTAATGAAACGTATCCATTTTGTTCCATTTTAGGACTCACTGAACTTATTATCCTTCATTACTGTGAGTTGCTTGGATCATTTGATATTTATGGGCAGGAAATCTTGATGTTTCACTTATGTTTCTTTTAGAAATGGCAACTAACAGTAGTTTAGTCCAAAGAGGAGCGTGAATATTGCATCTTCTGCAAATTTATTATAATATGACTAAATTTGACTGTGTGCTAAGCATCAGGTAAACTTAAAATATTCTAAAGGTTTTTAGGGATATATGTGTGTGTGTGTGTGTCTCTCTCTGTGTGCGTGTGTGTGTGTGTGTGTGTGTGTGTATAGAGAGAGAGAGACATATACATATACATATACATACATACATATATATGTATATGTGTGTATATACATATACATATACATATACATATATCTATATATGTGTGTATATACATATACATATACATATATGTGAGTATATGTGTGTGTGTGTATGTATGTATATGTATGTGTGTGCACATATACATATACATACATACATATATGTGTGTGTATGTATGTATGTATGTATATGTATATATGTATATGTATGTATTGTTGGCCCAAAAAGGTTACACTCTCCATTTATTGAGTTTTGATGATGACAAACCAAATTAGTGCTATTTGGTACTAATGAGTTTGTTTAAGATAAGTTTCAGGTTAGTACCATATTTGGAGGCCATTGCTTAGCTATTGCAACAACTTCTAGGTTTCATGAAGCAAAGAAGGCATGTTGCATATCAAGGAAGGAACATAGAAGAAGGGGCTCTAGCAAGGCATAGCATGGCTCAAGACTTGAAGATTGCTCAACAAGATTTGTTTTTAGTTTTATAGGTTTAGAATTTTGTTAAAGAATGATGGATAGGTTTGAAAGCTCAATCACACACGTTTTTGCGCACATATTGTTTCTAAGATGATTTTCTATAAAATGTACAAAAATATTTTGATACAAAATCCTCTGCCTACAAATCAATTTTTAAGTTTTATACTTAGTAGTACTATTTAAAGATATTTTTCATAAAAATCAAAGTCTTTTCAAAATTGTGTTTTAAACTTGACTTTTGACCTGAGCCGGTCGACCGCACCAGTCGACCGTGCCTGTGTCAGTCTTGTCCGGTCGACCGGACAAGTCGACCGTGGTTCTGGCAGATGCACGTATCAGTGTGCATGTTTGCCGGTCGACCGGGCGGTCGACCTGACTGTAATAGCTTTGCTCTCGGGTTTGTTGGGTCGACCGGGCGGTCGACCGTATGCCTGTAACGGCTCTATTTTGAATAGGCGGTCGACCGGACTAGCCGTTGAACAGTAAACGGCTATTTTCTGGGCTGTTTTAAATTTTGTCTTTTTGTGTTTAAAATTAGTTTAAGGGATATATTTCAAACTTAATACTCTCTGATTAATCCTAATTATGTTTTATCCCTTAACCCTAGCCCTCTCCTATCAATAGGGGTGTTTGGGGAGAGATTGTTTACAACAATTAATTACAAGAGAAAAATTCCAAAAGTTTCCAAGTTTAAGGCTTTCAAAAGTTTTTGGTTTTTGTGCTGAAATTCTCTCATTTTCTGAAGTGTTTTTCAAAAGAATTCTCTGATTTCATTTTCTTTTCTCCTTGCACACAAGAGCTTCATTCCTACTCATTGTTCTCTAAGGACCTTTTGTAAGGGAAGAGACTTTTGAAAGAGAGAGTTTGTGGTCTTTTGACTACTCAGAAATTGCTTGTACTTGAGATTGTGGAGTTGGGTACTCCGGCGTAATTGTGATTTCTTTGTGATAGTGGAAGTAGCTAGAATCCTTCTGGGGAAGGCGGGGAGTAGAGCTGGGTGCTCGAACCTCGATAACATATCCTTGTGTTTGCGTTTGGTTTACATTCTTGCACTCCTTACTTTACTTTACTTGCACTTATTACTTGCTTATCATCATCATTGCTATATTTACTTGCTTTCATTCATCTTGTGAATCTTGTTGGGTGATTGTTACATCTTAATTTTTAATTTGTCCATTGATTAGCATTATCACCTATTCACCCCCCCTCTAGGTGATTTTCAATTAGTATCAGAGCTTGGACTCTAGGTTTGGCTTAACATCCATAGAGAGATCCTTAAAATTTGCTAATCAACATTTTCATTCATCCATTCATACACTAGTAAACATGGCCGACAACATTAAATCCCCACCTAAATTTGATGGACTTAATTTCCCTATTTGGAAGGTTAAGATGACTATATTTTTGCAATCTTTGGGTAGCTTAGTGGCCAAGTCCTTGACCAAACCCTATGTAGCACCCGATAGTGATGAGAGCACTTGGACCGACTTCAACTTTAGAGAATATGAGGCTAACTCCAAGGCCCAAAACTCCCTATTAACCGCCTTGAATGAGGATGACCTTACACGGGTAATTCATTGCCAATCCGCCTATGAGATTTGACAACATTTATTGGTCACACACGAAGGGACTTCACAAGTCAAGAGAGCTAAGATAGATCTCTTGAGGTCCCAATATGAGTCATTTAAAATGATTGATGATGAGTCTATTGATAGTATGATTACAAGATTTACTAAAATCTCTAATGGTCTTTCTTCCTTAGGTGATGACATCTCCAACGATCAAAAGGTGCGGAAAGTGATTCGGGCTCTTCCGTCTTCATGGGAGATAAAGGCCACCACCTTAAAAGAATTGAACGACAAGGACGAGATGGACCTCATTAGTCTCATTGGGAACCTAAAGACCCATGAGATGGAGAAGAAGGCAAGAGAAGAGGCCACTACTTCAAAGAAGAGATCCATAGCCTTCAAGACTTCATCCACCAATGATGACGATGAAGAAGACGAAGAAGAAGATGAGGAGCTAACTCTACTTGTGCGGAACGTCAAGAGGTTGTACCGGAAGAACAAGCTCAACTTCCGGAGAAAATTTGAAGGCAAAGAGGAGAGAAGGATCATTTGCTACAATTGCCGCAAACCCAGACATATCATGGCGGATTGCCCGGAGTTCAAGAAGAAGATGACTTCCTCCTTCAAGCCAAAAAAGCCGGAGGAAAAGAAAGCATACAAGGCAACGTGGGATTCGGAAAGCGAGTCCGAAGAAGAGGTGGATACGGCAAACATGAGTTTCATGGCAAACACTCCAAAGGTAACCTCTCAATCTCTTGATGATGAAGATGATGAATTAAGTAAGGAAGTTCTTGTACATGCTTTTGTTGAACTTTCCGAAACTTATGATAACAAGAAACTTGAATGCTTAAAATTGCAAAAGGAAGTTGCTTTTCTCAAAAATCAACTTGCTATGGTTTCTAAAGAAAAGGATGATATTTCTTCTAATCTTATTTCTATTCAAAATGAGTTTAATGCCTACAAGGTTTCTTGTAAGGGAAAATCTCCTATTGTTGATGAAAAAGAAATTTCTTCTTTTAAATCTAAAATAAATGATTTTGAAAAAGTTTTAAATGATTGTGCTTTTAACACAAAGAAACTTGAGGACATGTTTTCTAAAAAGCACACCTCTCATTCACATGCTAAGATTCCTCATGCTCACACTACACATAACACTTCTCATGCTAAATCTTCCCATGTTCACAATTCTCATGCTCACAAATCACACACTCACTATGCTTTTAAATATGGTAGAGTGCATAGATGCACTTATTGTGGTAAGAATGGACATTTGGCTAAATTTTGTTATGACCAAGTAAATAGGACCAACAATCTTGTTTGGGTTAATGAAACTAACTCTTTAGGACCCAAGAAAATGTGGGTACCAAAATCAAGACCTAAATTATTTGATGTAGGTACACACCAAGGCTCCAAGACGTAGGGAGCGGTGGTACCTTGATAGTGGTTGTTCAAGACACATGACGTGGGATATCAACAACTTCACAACCCTATCAAGGTACATGGAAGGTGGCTCCGTCACCTTCGGGGATGACTCCAAAGGAACTATCATCGGTATAGGTAACATTCAAATTGGTGCATCTCCTATTATAGAAAATGTTGTTTTAGTAGATGGTTTAAAACATAATTTGCTTAGCATTAGTCAACTTTGTGACCGTGGACTTAAAGTTGTTTTTGATGATTCTTCTTGCAAGATTTTTGATGTTAAATCCGATGTTTGTATTCTTACCGGTTTTCGTGATAATAATGTTTATATTATTGACATGCTTAATTTAGATTGTTCTACTAAATGCTTGAATGTTTTTGATGAAAATTCTTGGCTTTGGCATAGAAGATTAGGACATGCATCTTTTGACCATCTTGCTAGAATTAATTCTAAGGATTTAGTAAAGGGTATACCTTGCTTGAAGTTTGAGAAAGACCGCATTTGTGGTGCGTGCCAACTTGCGAAACAAACCAAGTCTTCCTTCAAACCAATTAAGGATATCATGACTACTAGGCCCTTAGAACTAATTCATATGGATCTTTTTGGACCAACACAAACTAAAAGTTTAAATGGTAGTAGATTTGCATTTGTTTTAGTTGATGATTTTTCCCGTTTCACTTGGGTTTTCTTCTTGCAAAATAAAGATCAAACTTTTTCTCATTTCAAAATTTTTCGAAAAAGGGTTGAAAAAGAAAAAGGCTTTTCGATTTTGAGAATAAGGAGTGATAGATATGGTGAGTTTGTTAACCAACTCTTCATGACTTATTGTGATGAAAAGGGAATCAAGCATGAAATGTCTTGTCCTAGGACTCCACAACAAAATGGAGTAGTAGAAAGGAAAAATAGAACACTTCAAGAGATGGCTAGGACAATGATAAGTGAATATGACCTCCCTCAATATTTATGGGCCGAGGCCGTAAACACCGCATGCTATATTTCAAATCGTATTTATGTGTGTAAGAATTCTTCCAAAACAACTTTTGAAATGTATCATTCTAGAAAACCTAATGTTGCATATTTTAAAGTTTTTGGATGCAAGTGTTTTGTTTTAAATACTAAGGAGAATTTGGGTAAATTTGATGCTAAGGCTTATGAAGCTATCTTTGTTGGATATTCTTCTACTAGCAAAGCATATAGAGTATTTAATAGATCTTCACATACTATTGAAGAAACCATGCATGTTAAATTTGAAGAATCTAATGTGTTTGTTGAGAATGTTGTAGAGATTGAACCGTTAGGTGAAAACATGGAGAAACTATCCTTGAAGGACTCACCCGCTCAAGAAGAAAAGCAAGAATCAATTGGTGATGTTCAAGAGGATAAAGAGGAAAGCTCTCAACCGCTTCCTAAAGCTTGGAGATACGCTACAAATCATCCTAAGGAGCTCATCTTGGGTGATGCATCTAAAGGAGTCACAACGCGCTCCAAACTCCATGACCTATGTGGTAACTTTGCTTTCATTTCTCATTTTGAACCCAAAGGCATTCTCGAAGCCGAGACGGACCCATATTGGTTGCTTGCCATGCAAGAGGAACTCAATCAATTTGAGCGCAACCAAGTTTGGCACCTTGTTCCTAAGCCCCACGATAAACCAATAATTGGTACTAAGTGGATCTTTAGAAACAAGATGGATGAGTCCGGAAATGTCATTAGGAATAAAGTTAGGTTAGTGGCCCAAGGTTACACTCAAGTTGAGGGAATTGACTTTGAGGAGACCTTTGCACCCGTAGCACGGCTTGAAGCCATACGGATGACACTAGCTTTTGCATCTTTCAAAAATTTTAAACTTTTTCAAATGGATGTGAAAAGTGCATTTTTGAATTGTTTTATTAATGAAGTTTGTTTCTCAACCTCCCGGTTTTGTTGATCATATTCATCCCGATTTTGTTTTTAAACTTGATAAAGCTTTATATAGATTGAAACAAGCTCCTAGAGCTTGGTATGAAAGGCTTTCTAGTTTTCTAATTTCAAATGATTTTGTTAAAGGCAAAGTAGACACAACTCTATTTACTAAGCATGTTGATAATGATATATTAATTGTGCAAATTTATGTAGATGATATAATTTTTGGTTCTACTAATGAGCTTTTATGCAAGGATTTTGAAAAGGTCATGCAACTTGAATTTGAAATGTCTTCAATGGGTGAGCTCAATTTCTTCCTTGGACTCCAAATCAAGCAATTGCAAAACGGGACGTTCATAAGTCAAGCCAAGTACGCAAAGGAACTCGTAAAGAAGTTTGGACTTGAAGGCTCAAAGACTTGCAACACTCCCATGGCAACTACAACCAAGCTTGATAAAGATGACCAAGGTAAAGATGTTGATATTAAATTATATAGAAGCATGATAGGAAGTCTTTTATATTTAACGGCAAGTAGGCCGGATATCATGTTTAGTGTGTGTCTTTGTGCTAGATTTCAATCGTGTCCTAAAGAGTCCCATCTTATTGCGGTAAAACGCATTATTCGTTATATTAAGGGCACTATTGGGATGGGTCTATGGTATCCGAAAACCGGAGATTTCTCAATGACGAGTTATTCGGATGCCGACTATGCGGGTTGTAGAGTAGATAGAAAGAGTACTAGTGGGACATGTCAATTTCTTGGTAATTGTCTTGTTTCATGGTCCTCTAGGAAACAAAATTCCGTAGCACTCTCAACCGCCGAGGCGGAGTATGTTGCCGCGGGGGCTTGTTGTGCACAAGTCCTTTGGATGAAACATACTATCCTTGATTTTGATTTGCATTTTGATCATATAAAAATATTTTGTGATAATACTAGTACTATACACATGACTAAGAATGCAAATCAACATAGTAAGACCAAGCACATTGAGATTAGATATCACTTTCTTAGAGATCATTTTGAGAAAGGAGATATAGATATTGATTATGTTTCTACGGATTTGCAACTAGCCGATATTTTCACTAAACCTCTTGATTTTGCTAGATTTTCGTTTATTTGTGGAGAACTTAATGTTTGTATTATTGATTAAACATGTGATTCCTAACCCTTTTTGATGTATGACAAAAATGGGGAGAATAAGTTAGTGCATGATAAAAATAAATTTATATGGTCTTGGTTCCATATGAGTTTATATGAGTTTATATATGTTTTTTGTTGTCTTGTTTTGTTTTCATGTGTTTTGAGAATTCTTGTGATTTTCATTATTGTTTCAATTGGTTTAAATTGGTATCAAGAGCATATATGTTTTTATGTTTTCAATGAATTCTTGTGTTTTGAGTTTAAATGTTTTCTTTATATAGCATAATTTGAGGGGGAGTTTTCTCCTCCCCTATATTTTTATCTTGTAGCCTATTTGTTTTGTCATCATCAAAAAGGGGGAGATTATTGGCCAAAAAAGGTTACACTCTCCATTTATTGAGTTTTGATGATGACAAACCAAATTAGTGCTATTTGGTACTAATGAGTTTGTTTAAGATAAGTTTCAGGTTAGTACCATATTTGGAGGCCATTGCTTAGCTATTGCAACAACTTCTAGGTTTCATGAAGCAAAGAAGGCATATTGCATATCAAGGAAGGAACATAGAAGAAGGGGCTCTAGCAAGGCATAGCATGGCTCAAGACTTGAAGATTGCTCAACAAGATTTGTTTTTAGTTTTATAGGTTTAGAATTTTGTTAAAGAATGATGGATAGGTTTGAAAGCTCAATCACACACGTTTTTGCGCACATATTGTTTCTAAGATGATTTTCTATAAAATGTACAAAAATATTTTGATACAAAATCCTCTGCCTACAAATCAATTTTTAAGTTTTATACTTAGTACTATTTAAAGATATTTTTCATAAAAATCAAAGTCTTTTCAAAATTGTGTTTTAAACTTGACTTTTGACCTGAGCCGGTCGACCGCACCAGTCGACCGTGCCTGTGTCAGTCTTGTCCGGTCGACCGGACAAGTCGACCGTGGTTCTGGCAGATGCACGTATCAGCGTGCATGTTTGCCGGTCGACCGGGCGGTCGACCTGACTGTAATAGCTTTGCTCTCGGGTTTGTTGGGTCGACCGGGCGGTCGACCGTATGCCTGTAACGGCTCTATTTTTGAATAGGCGGTCGACCGACCGGTCGACTGGACTAACCGTTGAACAGTAAACGGCTATTTTCTGGGCTGTTTTAAATTTTGTCTTTTTGTGTTTAAAATTAGTTTAAGGGATATATTTCAAACTTAATACTCTCTGATTAATCCTAATTATGTTTTATCCCTTAACCCTAGCCCTCTCCTATAAATAGGGGTGTTTGGGGAGAGATTGTTTACAACAATTAATTACAAGAGAAAAATTCCAAAAGTTTTCAAGTTTAAGGCTTTCAAAAGATCTTGGTTTTTGTGCTGAAATTCTCTCATTTTCTGAAGTGTTTTTCAAAAGTATTCTCTGATTTCATTTTCTTTTCTCCTTGCACACAAGAGCTTCATTCCTACTCATTGTTCTCTAAGGACCTTTTGTAAGGGAAGAGACTTTTGAAAGAGAGAGTTTGTGGTCTTTTGACTACTCAGAAATTGCTTGTACTTGAGATTGTGGAGTTGGGTACTCCGGTGTAATTGTGATTTCTGTGATAGTGGAAGTAGCTAGAATCCTTCTGGGGAAGGCGGGGAGTAGAGCTGGGTGCTCGAACCTCGATAACATATCCTTGTGTTTGCGTTTGGTTTACATTCTTGCACTCCTTACTTTACTTTACTTGCACTTATTACTTGCTTATCATCATCATTGCTATATTTACTTGCTTTCATTCATCTTGTGAATCTTGTTGGGTGATTGTTACATCTTAATTTTTAATTTGTCCATTGATTAGCATTATCACCTATTTACCCCCCCTCTAGGTGATTTTCATGTATGTCCTTATGTTTATGAAGATTACATATATTCCACCTTCCCTCTACATAATTCCATACATGACAATGACTTGTCTTTTTGAGTTATTTTTCGGATATACCCTTTTGGTAACCAACATTTAACAAAAAATGAATTGATGGTGATATTTTAACAAATGAAATAATAGATAACTATTATGAGTTACAAAATGAAATAGGTCTCGATCTATCATCTTTAGTGCTATTATAGGAAACTTAGTTTATCCACATATCTTAGATTTAATCAAATGACTCAACTATGTTTTTGTTGACATTGCAGTTATATTTTGAGGGCAATTTTAATTTATATTGTCGCAAAACTTAAGTAAATGATCTAGTTCCTCAAATTCTGTCATTTATTCAAAGTTTCATCAATTTCTAGAATAGAAGGGCATATTTACAAAATATTCCAAAAAACAAGGGTCATGCAGGGAAAATACACAAAGTAAAATATGTTATTTCTCAAAATTATGCTAAAAACCCTACTCTAGAACATTGCTTCACACGCTGATATACTCACTCACTTATCTAATCTTAATGTAAATTCTAAACATCGTTACCATAAATCTTAAAGTACAGCTCAACTTGGATAAATATCTTCTCTTTTAGAAATTACAATTTAAATATTTTTCTATGATGAAAACTCCTAGTTTACCTTGATCACAAAATTGCGCCAAACCATTTCAAAGAAGAAATATCTTCCTTTATTGCAAGTTTGACGTGTCAAGATATTAGTAGACCCCTTCAAATCTTTGAGGGGTACCAAATTATTAAATATTTTTCTGGAACTTTGGTAGGTCTTTCATGAACAACCACTTTGGGGAACCACATAAAACCATGAGGCCTGACCATGAAAAGAAACCCTTAGAAGGTTTGCAATATATATAGTAATAGATTAATCAATATAAATTTCATCAAGACCATTCAAAGAGTCTCCCCATTCCTTTCAATTGGTGGCTTTTCTATGTGAAAGTGCTTAAGATGACGCCATCATAAAGAATGGCATAAGTTTAGAGTACAACATCATCCCTGCAATAATTAATGACTTTCTAACCAGTTGCGAGTTCAAATGAAAATATTAGACTTTAGTTTCTTCAAAGTGTTGTATGCAAGGGAGAGCTAGCAAGCTCCGTTAGTCATAGAATAAAATCCTAATTTCAAGCAAACTGCAACAACAATAACCATATCCACCAAGCGCCTTGCCCAACCATTTGGGGTAAGCTTGAGCAGATTTCAACAATAGCAATATCCTAATCGCCTCACAGGATCCTATGCCAGCTTTGTACTTGATCTCCAACTTGATACTAACTATGAAATGCAGATCTCTTCAAGAATGGCTGAAATAACCTTCGCAAAAATGAAGTTCTTGTCCTATCAATCCATTAGGATATTAAAAAAAAAACTTTCTAACAGTTAATATGGAATAAAGTTCTTCAAAGTAAATATTTTTTTAAATATTAACTATCACTCACTGTGAATTGTTAACTAGTATGGAATAAAATTCTTTAAAGTAAGCATTTAGTTAAAATAATAATTATCACTCACTGTGAATTGTTAACAATGATGTTTAAAAGGATTCTGGGAAAAGCTCGCACTGGCAGTAACTAAAGTCAGATAAATAAACTTGGTCCTAAACAATTAGGTAAGACCTCATCAATACTTTAGGAATGCAACCCGTAAAGGTGACCATATAGATGGTAATTTTTTGTCATTTGTTTATTACCAGATAGTTTCCTTGGCCAGCATATTGGCAGTATACACATTCTTAGACATTATATTATCAAAGTATGGGGATGTATGGGAAATGATTGAAGGATAAAGGATGATAAGTGACAGGGAGTAATTCCACGTGATGAAGCAGGAGCAGTCAAAACTTTTTACATGTAGCCCTAGTATCCATTTGAAGCCCAAAACAAAACTAATATCTTCTTCAACCTCTTTTTCCTCTTTCTTAATACTAATGCACCTTCTCTAGATATACTCCTCCCTTGTTTGTTCTTCCAACACAAACTTTTAGGTACCAAGCATGCATTGCTACAGTATCTAGATTAATCCTACAACTGAAATTATGTTTGTATCTTCAAAGTATGGCTGCTATGGCATGCAACCAATGGTTTTAACTGACATGATAAAGATGGAATTAGGTGACAAGGGTGAGAAAAATGAGTAGGTGACATAAACAAATGGTTTTGTTTCTTTAAAGAACCCATTGCATCATGATCATTAGGGTATATGTTGACTGTCATAACCTCACGACTCTTGGATCACTGAATTCTAAAACAATGTAAGTTTTCAAAAGATAATTATTCTATATTATGTTTTCCCTCACCTTTCGCAATGATACACATGTAACAACTGGCTACGTAAATTGCTACACATATTGCATACCTTCAACATAAGATTGCCAACAATATACTTAAAAATTTATTATGCATCCACCTAACACCATTATTTATGTTTGTTTTATTAGCCAATCTTATAAACCATAAAATAGTTTTGGTATTGTCGTTGTTTTAAAAGGTTTCACCTGAAATCACCAGGGCAAACATATAACTGCACCTTAGAACTTAGAAGTACATCTAGACTTAACCCCATCTAGCTCTAATACTATTAAATATGGTTCCATCTCTACATTTTTCTGTGTAAAGCTATGATGTAATCAAACTAACTGCATAGTAGGACCAGTTGGCCATTAATTCTGATCCTCTGCCGTTAATTTCTAAAATTTATGACTGATAACACCAAAATTGTCATTGTTTTGGTTATAAGTTCCTTTTCTCTGCAATCATCATTAATCATTTACAGCAATATTTATAGAGATTTTTCAACATGCTCGACAACACCTTAGACCCCTTCCATCATGAACTTTAGAATAACATGACTGACTTTCCAAATGCCTATTACAACATCACTATTATTATATATACTTCCACGACATCATGACTCTACGACATCATTCTAATGATGATTGGGAGGATGCTCAAATTGAATTATTTGTTTGAAAACCTTTCAAATGGGACACATTAGTACAAAAATATCTGTAAATCATGCAAACATGACAAACAAGAAACCAGAAACTTCAAGTATGCAATTTCATCCCAATCCATGCAAAGTAAGTTGCTCGAATAGTACTGTTCCAAGTTATCCTCATATTTAAAAATTTAATAACACAGCCTCTGCATCAGTGACTCTTCTCTAATTCATATCTACGATGACTGCCCATGAGTTCCCAATTCAAACTAATCACCCTTTTCCAATTCTCTTACGACAAAAAATCCTTTTTTGTTAGTCTATTTTCATTGGAAACTACCCCTATTCCCTTTTGACCTAATAAAAGAAGGACCAAGAGAAACAGTGACCTAATAAAAGTAGGACCAAGAGAAACAGTAACCAATAAATTTTACCAAACATCTCAACATATTATCAGAAGCAATCCAATCATCATCTACTCATAAGAGAATGAAATAAACCAACTTTTACTAAATAACAAATAATGTGAGATTTTGAGAGGAAGTACCCTCTCCTTATTGGCCTCGCTGAATTCCCATGGCATATCAGGATTATTATCCGGCGAATCAATGTGCTGAAAACAAAAGGCAAAAATTTACAAATTACAAAACGTTACCAGCTCAAAATCAAAAATCCATCAAAAAAGAGAAAACTTGACGGGAAATTTGAGAGTTTCGAAGATGTTCACGTAGTTGAGAGCTGTCGAGAACGGTCTTGAAGCTGCGAAGATTGGGACCTGAAAAAAAATCAAGAAGTTAGAGGGGTTTTGGGGAGAGATTTATCAAGATTTGAGGGGGTTTATGCAAAAAGATGAAAGCTTTGGGACCTGAAGAGAAGGGCGGAGGATCTGCCGGATCTCGGCGAGGCGCTTGGACGCCAGGCGAGCCATCGGAGCGAGCATAGGGGGCGATCGAGAGTGAGAGAGAAGGGAGACGATCCCCTTCGATGGGGGGTAAGTAAAACACAGTGGAACTCGACTGTGGTCACCGCTAAAGGGATTAGGTTTAGGTCAGCGAAGTTTACAGGGGAGTGTTTTTTTTTTTCCCCCCCCCCCCCCCCCCCCGGGTTTTCCTTTGACCGCCTGTGTAGTTAAGGGTGAAAGTGAAGAACTGACAATTTTTTTTAGTGATAATAGTTTCCTATGAAATTTGAGAATTGGTTAGTAAGTTTTTCGGTGTTTGAATACTGTTAGGAAGTATGATTTGAAAAATGTTATGTGTTTTTTTGTATTTGGATTGTAATGTAGAAGTAGAAGTAGAAAAGTTGACCACAAAGTTGATCGCAAAATAATATTAAGATAAAAATTAAGTAAGAAAAATAAAAAATGGACTGTAATTAGAATGCATGTGAGATTTACATGAACAAAAAATTAACTGTTTTGTGCTACAACTTATTGCAAATGAAATTTACGTGACTACAAAATTAACTGTAGCACTCTAAAAGTGAGGAAATGGTTGTGTAAAAGAGAAAAGAGAAAAAGAAAACGGTTTTTTTTTTTTTCCTTTTCCGGTGCTTGGATAGATAGGGAAGTGAGCAATTATACTTCCCCATTTCCTTACTTCCGCCACTTCCTTACAACCAAACACGCCCTGAGTTGATGTCACGAGTCCATGTCCTCGCAAAATGCACGTGTCAAGCACGGGAACTTTTTAATTTTTGGGAAATTTATTTCCAGTCCCTGTGAACAGATCCCTTTGTTGGAAACCCCTTGCCGCTTTTGCTTATATCCCAGAGAACAAATTCGATGTTGCAAATCCACCTTTTTATGCACGTTAAACGTATTTAATGCGCCTCACATGGCTTGTGTTAGCACATATTGAGCCACTTTAAAGGGATATTCTGAACATTTAACCCCAACCCACAAATCCATGTGACTGTGAAATACGGAGGTAGGGAGCTCAGTGAACAAAGTTTGGTATTTGGTGCTGGGGGAACTAGATGGAGGCAGATCAAAGAGCACAGATCAACCATACAATCAAATACACCTGAAATTACGTGAAAAATACAAATTGGGAAAATTCATGGAGCCGCATACAAATCCACTACTATCAGAGAGGTTACAGGAGAAGAAGAAGGGAGAACCTCACAGCCGCTCTGTTTTATACAATGACATATACTCGCCTCTCCATCATATTCCTAATGACGGCACATCTTTTTTTATAGAGAAAACTTGGGATAGAAGTTGTGAACTCTCCAAACTGCCATTAATACGTGACTCGACTTTCACGGGTCGCGAAGCTTCCAGGCTGAACTATTTTGCTGTTGTGCAAATCCGAGACGCTTCTCTACATTGCCGCTTTGGAGTGCTCCTCCGGAGTGATGCAAAACTGCTACTCAGGACAACGACTCTAACTTGTCTGTAACATGAAACACCGAATTCACCCAACCTCTTTCCGGTAGCGATTTGCCTTCACTCTAGAATCCTCAAAATACTTCACAAAGTACTTTAGCTAATATTCTTCGTTGAGTTGAGTGATAATCTGTCAAAGTAATAATTAGGCTTCACAACTCCAACACTTGGAAGGGTTTTGATATAAAAATAAAGCACCATGAGGGTTCAGACAAGGGGATCTTTTCTAAGGGAACTAGACATAAATTTTCCTTTATTTGTTTTAAATTTAAAAAATGAAACATGTAGGTCTTTTTGATTAAGAAGAAAATGGAGAAAAGTAAAAAAAGAAAAAGAAAAGAAAAGAAAAGAAATCTATTTGTATAGTTTGATTACTGAAAAAAGAAAAAGAAAAAGGAAACAAAAAAATGCAAATAAGAGTTATATGGTTTAAAAGCATTTAATTAGCAGTTCTAGGCAAACACTCGTCTTTCTCTATGCATTTTCTTTCACTATCACTATGTTGGAGGAGAGGAAAATGTAAAAAAAATTATGCTCTAGTTGGGTATAGTCATATTCTGGTCAGTAAACTCAAACCTGATTCAAACCCGACCAGATTACTATCCTTAACTTGAATTATGTATTTTACTATGTATGGAGTATGAATACTTGAATATGCTTAGAGAAGGCAGTGTTGGAACCCAGATTTGAGGGTTGGCTTCCCCCCGTTTGAAGAAGAAGAGGAGAGTGTCATTCAATCTGGGCTTTCGCTCCAACTTCGATTGAGTGGTGATTTTCTGACTGTAAATGATCGCGATTCCTGCTAGCTTTCTTTCGAACACCTGCAAGACAAAGAGTTATGGTTCTTGCTCGTTCCAACTGAATGCTCTTACCTCCTGAAGGAAGTGAAAAATAACCTAGAGGGGTTGAATAGGTGAAGTGCTAATCAAATGTGGAAATGAAAAACTTATACTAATAAATAACTTAACACACAAATGATAGTCTAGAATTGAAGTCGAATTCCTGGTGAAAGGCTCTAAAACTTCTCCTTAAGATTCTTTTTTTATAAGAGCTGAGGTAGCTTTCTTGGATCATGCAAGTGTAAGTACAATAATAAGCATACACATAAACAATATCAAGCATGTATGAATAAACAATAAGAGCAATGCAACATATAATAAGAGTAGAGTTGAGAGAGATAGTCAAACGCAAATACAAGAGATTTATTTCGAGGTTCGAGCCACTTCCGCTACGTCCCTGCCTTCACCACGTGAAAGATTTTCATTATCTTAATAAAAGACTTTACAAAAGATACAATCTCCAATCCTCTACATAAGAGGAGACAGTAAGTCAAAGCACAAAGCAAAACTCCTCTACACAAGAGGAGGGCACAAAATCATGCACAAAGCAAATAGAAGATTACAATCCTTGTTGATCACAAAGATCAGAAATAACAAATCTCACAATACAAGATACTAAAAGATAGATTTTACAATGAAAGCTCAAGATTGTGAGAAAATAAAAGTTTTGAAAACTAAGCTCTTTAAAAAACACTTGGGAAAACTTCATTGAAGAATAAGAAATTTGAAGCTCAAAATTTGTATTTCTCAAACTTGTTTTCTTGATTTTTCTAAAACTTGTTAACCCTTGAAACAAATACATTAAAGATATGGATTTAAAGCTCAAAAACTTATTGAAAACTCTATTGAACAGAAGAGAATAAGCACTTGAAAACTGGTTGAAAGCCCCTTAATAATCCTTAGTGAAAACTCAGCCCAAAAATCCAAATATATGGAGCCAGAAAAACATAGCCATTAGGGTCAAATTACAGGCCAAATTGGTATGTCGATCGATCGGGCGGTAGACCGCTAACAGTTGGATTTCTAGCTGATGGCGAAGTCAGTCGACCAGCCAGTCGACCAGCTCCAACTTCAGAGAGCGGAGCTCTCTGACGGTCGACCGACCGGTCAGTCAGAAACTAGAAACATAGAGCAGCTCCAATCTTCAGTCGAGTCCTAGCTCTCTTGGGCTCGTGCATGTCTGTGCACGTAGATTGACCGAGTCCTAACTCTCTTGGGCTCGTGCATGTTTGTGCATATAGGTCGACTGGCAGAGCCAACTGGCTCTGCTGTCGGTTAATCGTGTGGTTGACCGGCAGAAGCCCAAAAATTAATTTATTGTATTTTTTAAAAACTCTTTTTAAATCCAAATAAATACCAATAAATCTCAATAAAATCTCAATAAAATCTACAAAAATAAGTTTATGTAAATACACTAGAGTACAAATATGTGTGTTCAAAAGATCGACACATATTACAAATATGTGAACTTGTTTTGAGATATAGAAATTAATCTTAAAACAAAAGTTGTATTTTCTAAAAACTAAACTTTCAAATGAAAATCAGTATTCTCAAAACTTGTATAAATACAAAAACAAAATTTTCAAACTCATATTTAAAACACAATATGTGTGGATAGAATCTAATATACATATAAAATAAAATGAACTTTTTTTTATGAAATCTACTCATGAAACCAAAAACGGGTTAAACCGAAAATCAAAACTTTTGTTTTTGAAAAACAATAACAAACTTTTGCGTATGTAAGCTCTCAAAACTAATGTATACCGTACAAGTCTATTAAACTTACAAGCTAGAGTCTTCTTTTGATATGATCGTTTTTTCACTTGACTCGATCCAAAAATCGATTCATTGAGCTAGACTCCTTGAGTTCTTGATGTGTTCTTTGTGTTTGAGCTCTTGAATCAATATGTGTTAGCTTCAAAACTTGACTTTAAATTTTTTCTTGAAGCTAAATATCAACTAAGATTTTGATTAAAATATAAAACTTAAATAACACAAGATTATTAATACTATAACTACATGAGTTAATCATCATCAAAATTAGAGTGATCGACCTTTCGGCCAACAATCTCTCCCTTTTTGATGATGATAAAACTCATGAAGTTACATATGTATGAATTAGTGAAAAGCTTTGTAAAATCTCCCCCTAACTTATGCATAGTAAATAAACAACAAGATATATAATGAAGCTTAATAAAGCATCAAACAAATAAGCAAATGTATTTGCATAAACATAAAAACAACATGCATATATTAACTCTTAATTTCTCTCCTCTTTTTTTTCAATTCATCAACAAAGGGGTAAACAAAACATAATAAATGTATATACAATATAAATCTATGATGAGAAGAGACGTCAAATTAACTCTCCCTGCGTACATGCATTACAAAGAGAAGAGATGACTAAACCCTAACCAACATAAGCATAATATACAATGTATAGACGGAGATGTTAAGCTTTCCCTGTACATGTACACGATATAGAGAAAATAGGTCAAAATCTTCTTTATATAATACACTCATCATAAATTTACATATAGAGGAGATGTAAAGTTAACTCCCCTTGCATACATGTATTATGTATCAAAAAATAGATACCAATTGAAATTTTTGATAAACGAATTGTAAACAAATACAAATATGAATTGTAAAATTTTTAGATAATTAATACCAATGAGAATCAATTGAAAATCATGCAAAAGAAAGTCAATTAAAAAATATAGCATGATACCAATTAAAAAATATCAATTGAAATCAAATGGATTCAAAGTAAACGTAGATATCAATTAGCAAAACAACTTGAAATATAGATACCAATTGTAATAATTGATGCCAATTGAAAATATGAATAATTTGCTAAAAGGAAATACTTTTTCAAAATATGTGAGAATTAAGATACCAATTTAAATCAAAAAATTTCTTCCCCTTTTTGAAATAACTACAAAATCAATGTATAAGCTTGTTAGAAACAAAACAAATGTATTTGAAGTAAAATCAAGTTTAGTATGAAACCAATTGTACTACAAAAACATGTATGAATATTTTTAAACATGCAAAATCAATCATATATATATATGTGTGTATGTATGTATACCAACTGAATTACCATTCAGGATTTAGAGCATACATGTATAGATAAATAATAATGAATATACAGAAAGTCAAATATCATGTGAATCAAATGTATAACTCATTGCTAACACCTACCTACATATATGTGTCAAGAAATAGTCATTTAAACACATAGAAGGTACGATCATCCAATCATCTGGCCACTAAAGGTGACATTTTCAAAATAATAATTTGAAAATAGTTGAGATCAATTTGAAAATACTACCAAGTGAATTATCAAAAGAACTAATTTAAAATAGTTTTGAAAACTAGTTTAAAATTCTTCAAATACAAAACAAATTATATATATCTCATAAACATGCTAATTACACAAAAAGTATCACTCATAATTGAAAATGCACTTTTTTGCTTATAAATTTTAAGCTCATGAGTAAACAAAATATAGAGTGTATAAAAGTCATGCAAAAATCATATTGATGAAGATAAATCAATAAGACTCTAAAGAATTAATCAAAACTCATATGAATTTTTTTTTAAAACTTTGACACATTGCAAACTTGATTTGCAAAAACATGAAAACACAGATCAAGAATTTTTTTCACAACATGATATATCATATAACATGCAAGAATCATCAAAACTAAGACATACAAGTGTAATCAAATATAAATTGAGTGCACGAGAGTAATAGAACATGTAAAGCACGAGAGTAATATATATCTCAAGAATTATACATGAATAACACAATTTTTAACAAGATTTACATATAAACATATGATCAAAAATACATAAACATGATATGCTTTCAAATAACGCATATACAAAAGATGAAAGATAGAAAAAGTTACCAACACCGATAGGCAAATATTTATTTTTCAAAACAAGGTCCTCCCACCTAAACTACTTGATAGTGATACATCCTTTGATTTGTCTATCAAACTCCGATTGCATCTACTACCAAGGCACCAATCTTCTTACGTCTTGTGAGAGTCTACACCTACATCAAAAATAATTGGTGTGGTTTATGGTACCCATATCTTTTGAGGCCTTGAGAGTTAGTATCATTTCAAACGCAAACATTCTTATTCAAAACAGTTAATCTATCAAAACAAAACTTAGCTAGATAACCTCTGCGGCCACAATATGAATAATGAAACTCATTGGCATACTTATCAGTATGATATGTATGTGAATGCTGTATAGTATGCGAATGAATATGTGAAACTTATTTCTTTTGAAACAAGAATTTCATTCTCTTATGGTTAAAAGCACATTGGCTCAAAGTTGAGCCTAAACAACCAATCTTATTATTTAAAACACAAATCTTATTTTTATCAATAGAAAGAGAAATGATATTTGCATGGCAAATAAAATCCTTTTCTTTCAAAATAAACTCAACTTTGTTTTTCAAAGAATTCTTTCAAAATCACTTCCTTTTCCTTTAAAATAATGTCAAGTCTTGAAGATAAAACATCAATTTCTTTCTTCAATTTCAAAATTTCTTTTTTTATGAAATCACATTTTAAAAAAGTTTTTCATAACACATAGCAAGATCATCATATGATAATTTATCATTTATATTAAGATCGGTTCTGAATTTACATCAAGGAGGTCATCTTCTTGGACCGTGAAACACATATGCACGGAATCATCCTCGTATTCAGTTTTCGAATCCCAAGTGGGGCTTTCATTGCTTTCCTCTTGTATTTCCATCTTGGGTCACTTCTCCTTTCACTTTCGCGAAACATATATTTTATATTCTTTACTAAGAGAATGTATTCTTCATTATCTTCCAAGGTGGTTGGTGTGACAACACTTTTCTTCTTGATCTCTTGAGGAGGCCTTGAGTGTAATACCAATCTCTTTTTATGGCTCGCGATCTTTTCTTGTCTTCATCTCTATTTCATGGATCTTCAAGTTCCTCATGAGAGCGGTGAAGTCCATTTTCTCTTTATCGTTGAGTTCTTTCCAAGTAGTAGATTTAACTTCCTATTAAGAAGTGCTCTAATGATTTTCTGTACCTTTTGATCATATCGATAGGCTTACCTAAAGAAGTGAGTACATTAGAAATAGTGATAAACTGAGTAAGCATCTCATCAATGGATTCACCATCAAGCTTATAAAGATTTTCATATTATGAAATAAGCAAATTAATCTTTTCTTTTCACTTGTGTAGTGCCTTCATGAGTGGTGATCAAAACTTACCAAATACCGAAAAAGGATATGCAATTTATAACCCTAGAAACATCATTATAATTTAAAACTTGAAATATGCATAATGGGCCCTGGAGTTAGCATTATATTTCTTAACGGTAATTTCAGATTACGAGTTCTCATCACCCTCGGGACAAATAAAGAGTTCTGTAACAGCCCTGGCAACACAACTACCCAAAGAATTCAAGAAAATGATTATCTTAATCTTTCATATGGGAAAGTTAAGTTCATCAAACTTTGGTAGATAATTAATAATTCTATTAGTCATGTGTGTGCAAAAGAAAGTGATTAGCAAATATAAAAAACACTTCCTAGTGATTAAACCAAATTATTAGTAGCACAAGCTCTGATACCAGTTGAAAATCACCTATAGGGGTGAATAGGTGAAGTGCTAATAAAATGCGAAAAAGAAAAACTCATACTAACAAATAACTCAGCATACAAATGTTAGTTAAGAAATGAAGTCAAATTCACGGTGAAGAGCTCTAGAACTTCTCCTCAAGATTCCTCTTTTATATGAGTTGAGGTGCTTCAATAGCTTTCTTGGATCATACAAGTTTAAGTACAATAACATGCATAAACGAGCACATAAAAAATATCAAGCATGTATGAATAAGCAATAAGAGCAATGTAACATATAACAAGAGTAAAATTGAGAGAGGTAGCCAAACACAAATACAAGAGATTTGTTTCGAGATTCGAGCCACTTGCTCTACGTCTCGCTTCTTACTACGTGAAGGATTTTCATTATCTCCATAAAGGACTACACAAAAGATACAATTTTCAATCCTCTGCACAAGAGGAGGCACTAGCCAATGCACAAAGTAAAACTCCTCTACACAAGAGGAGGGCACAAAGTCAATGCACAAAGCAAATGGCAGATTACAATCCTTGATGATCACAAAGATCACAAACAACAAATCTCACAATACAAGATACTAAAGAATAGATTTTGCAATGAAAGCTCAAGCTTGTGAGAAAACAAAGGTTTTGAAAATGAAGCACTTTAAAAAATACTTGAGAAAACTTCTTTGAAGAATAAGAAACTTGAAGTTCAAAACTTGTATTTTCCAAAAAACTTGTTTTCTTGATTTTTCGAAACTTTTTAACCCTTGAAACAAACACACTAAAGATATTAATTTTGAAGCCCGAAAACTTGTTGAAAAACTCTATTGAATAGAAGAGAAGAAGCACTTGAAAACTGGTTGAAAAACTCTTTAAAATCTTAGTGAAAACTCAGCCCAAAAAACTCAATATATGGAATCAGAAAAATATAGTCATTAGGGTCAAATCACAGGCCAAATTGGCATGTCAGTTGATCGCCAATAGCTAGATTTCTAACCGTTGGGAATGTCGGTCGACCGCCTGTCGACCGAGCTCTAACCCCCAGAGAGCAGAGCTCTTTGGCGGTCGACCGTACCACTCAGCCAAAAACCAATCACAGAGAGCAACTCCAACTCCAGTCGACCAAGCCCTAACTCTCTTGGGCTCGTGCACGTCTGTGCACGTCGGTCGACCGACAGAAGCCAAAAAAACTATTTTTTTGTATTCTTTAAAAATTCTTTTTAAATTCAAATAAATACCAATAAATCTCAATAAAATCTACAAAAATAAGTTCATTAAATTTACAAACTTTTGTTCTTGAAAACAATAACAAACTTTTTGTGTGTAAGGTTAAGCAATCAAAACTAATCTATACTATAAAAATCTTCTAAACTTATAAACTAGAATCTTCTCTTGATATAATCTTTTTTTCTCACTTGACTCGATCCAAAACTCAATTCCTTGAGTTAGATTCCTTCTTGAGTTCTTGATATGTTCTTTATACTTGAGCTCTTAAATCAACATGTATTAGCTTCAAAACTTGACTTTGAATCTTTTCTTAAAGCTAAACACCAACTAAGATCTTGATTAAAATCTGAAACATAAATAACACAAGATCATTAGCACTATAACTAGATGAGTTAATCATCATCAAAGTAGAGTGAAGGACCTTTGGGCCAACAAGAAGTTCCAAATAGTTTGTTCCTCGCAAAATCAAAAAGTAAACTAGGGGGATTAGGTTGGGTTAGTGCCGTAATCTACTCCTAAGGTATGCATGCGAATTAAAAAGAGGAAGAACAACTTACCAGCAGGACGTGCGCACCGGGGTTAAAAACCCTTACCCTAAATGCAAGTGGTATACAAAATATGGGTTTTCTTAAGGGTCTAGGATGAGTATACAGTTATGCAGAGCTATGAAAACAATAAATATGTGATACAAGAGTTATGATGTGAGTGGAACTTGTTGGCCCAGAGGCCCATCATTCTAGTTTTGATGATGATTAACTTATATAGTTATAGTTTACTAATGATCTTGTACTTAATTAGTTTCAGATAATTGATCAAGATCTTAGTAGGTGATTGGCTTCAACAAAAAAGTTTTGGAGCTTTCACATGTAAATTCAAGAGCTCACACGTCAAGATCGCATCTAGCACTCGATTGGAGTCAAGCTCGTTGGATCGCGTTTGGATCGAGTCGACTTGGAGTTGGAGTTCTACTAGAAAGACCTTGGTTTTGTTTAAATTTAGTATGTTTAGATCTTGTATAAAGATAGTTAGTGTTGATATGCTCAAGTTCACATACACACACAAGTTTAAAGTTTATTGGTTTCAGTTTTTACCGGTTCTGGATTTCATGTCAAAAACATAGATATACATTTTATATGTGTATTGAATTCTATCTATACACTCTATGCTTCAAAAGAGTTTAAATATCTTATTTTTTTGTATTTATACAAGTTTGAGAAAAATCAGATTTTTATTTCAAAGTTTGATTTTTGGAAAATACCGATTTTGGTTTTAAACCTAATTTCAATATCACAAAAATGGTTCAAATAGTTTGTAATATCTGTTGAATTTTGATCACACATATTTGTTATTCAAAGATCTTACAAGAACTTATTTTTATGAAATTTATGTGATTTTATGGGATTTTATAGAAGTTAAAAAGACAAGTTTTTCTCTCCTATAAATCCCCATCCAGATCAGCTGGCGGTCGACCGATGTGCACGAGATGTACACAAAGGCCAGCCACAACGGCCGATCGATTCGCGGTCGACTGACTGAAAGCACCACACTCTCGGGTGCTGGCCGGTCGACCGGAGGCTCAACGGTCAGAAAAATAACCGTTGGCCGGTCGACTGGAAGGGCATTTTTGTCCTTTCCTACTGCCAATGGGCAGATTTTCTTGGTGGCTATAAATAGCCCCCTCTTAGGCTGTTTTATATAAGTTTCTAGAGAGCAAATTTTCTCATCTTCTTAGTGTTTTAGCAACAAGTTTTCAAGAGTTTTTAGGCTAAAAGATTTATCTTTTTATTTATTTTAAAGTGTTGGAAAATCAAAGAAAAAGAGAGTCTTTGGGAGATTGGTTTTTGATCTTCATTTCAATATCTATCTAGTATTTTTTTAAGAGTTTTTCTTTGTGATTTATTTTTCAAACACCTTGTTTTCTCACCTTGAGCTATCATCTCTATCCTATCTATAGGATCTTTGTTTTGTGAGAAAGAATTGATTTGTGGTTTGTTGAGACCACCAAAAGTTGTAATCTTCTTTGTGTTTGTTGGTATCCCTCTTGTGTAAAGGTGATTGTGGAGGAGTTTTGGTTGTGTTGGTATTCCTCTAAGTGTAGAGGTGATTGTGGTTGTTTGGCTAAGTGCCTTATCCCTCTAAGTGTAGAGGTGATTGTTGTTTTGGCTTAGTGCCTTATCCCTCTAATGTGAGATGATTGTTGTTGTATCTTGCCTCTTGTGTAGAGGTTGTTTTGTTGGAGAGAGGAGTCGTGTACTCCTAATTGTATTTGTCAAATCCTCAATGGAGGCTCCCTGTGTGGGAAGTCTTGTGTGGACTTATAGTGAAAATCTTTCTGTGTGAAGGCGAGGACGTAGAGCAGTAGCTCGAACCTCGAAACATATTTTTGTGTTTGCGCTTGATCCACTATCTCTATCTTTCTCTCTTATACCTTGTATTATTTCATATTGTTCATATCATACATATATGCTTGGTATTATTTGTGTGTGCCCATACTTGTGCTGAACTAAGAGAGCTTCAAATAGCACCTCGACTCTTATTTAGAGGAATCTTGAGGAGTTAGTCCAGAGCCCTTTCACCGAGAATTCGGCTACACTCTTTGGTTACACATAGTATGTTGCAATTAGTTTTTAATTTCACAACATTTGTCATTAGATTAGCCATACACCTATTTACCCCCCTCTAGGTGTACTTTCAATTGGTATCAGAGCCTACAGTCCTGATATTAGGTTTAACCACTTAGGGGTGAGATCTTGGTTAGCTAATCTAGACTTGCATTTGCACACATATTGTTTACACTCATGGATTACCTTGCCCCTCCCATGTTTGATGTTTCTAACACTGAGATATGAAAGCTTAGGATGAGTGCCTATTTAAAATCTTAGGTTTGTATGTTTATCTTGCCACTACTAAGAAATCTATCTTGGTAATGATAAGTACATAGAGGCCAATGCACAAGCCTTAGATGCACTTAAACATTCTCTTAGCAAAGAACATTTGTGTATAGTTTCTCATTATGATTCCGCTTTTACAGTATGGAACACTTTGACCTCTCTAAAGCCACAAACGACAAAATATGTAGAGAAGGAATCTAGTGGAGATGAATCTGGCGAAGCTTGCTACATGATCCAAGGGAATGACTTCCTTGAGGTACATTCGGATACTCAACTAGATGATTGTGTTAGTTCTTCATGTGATAATTATATGGATGTTGATGCCTTAAATGAAGAACTATCTATTGTGTGTGTGTGAAAACTTGTTAGAAAAATATAAACTTTTGAAAAAGAAAACTTTTAAAATAAAAGAAGAAAATAAGGATTTGTTTTCAAAACTTAACATGATTTTGCAAGAGAGGGATGAGATTTCTAATGAAAGGGACTCATTGAAATCCCAACTTGATCTTTCCCTAAATGAAAATAAAATTTTAAAAAATAAAAATGATTGTGATGATGTTTTGAAGAAAAATAAGGCTTTATCTTCAAAACTTAAAATTGTTTTAAAAGAAAATGATTCTTTGAAAAACAAAATTATTTCTATTTTAAATGAACTAGATTTGATTTCAAAGGAAAATATTTCTTTAAAAATGATGTTGATTCACATGTTTGTCATGCTACTATACATTCATCTTCTATTAATAAACATGTTGCATGCTCCACCTCTTCTTCTATTATTGAAAATGATATATGTGCTTTAAAGAAGAGTGTTGACTGTTTGGGCTCCACTTTGAGCCAATGTGCCATGAACCACACACGGTTGGAATCTATGTTTCACAAGAAATATGCTCCTCATATGCATGCACACAAATCACGACATACATATGCTTTTCACATTCATACACATAACACTATGTATGCTCATGTGTACACTTGTACACATTATGAACATAAGGGCCACTTTGTAAAATTTTGTTATGATAGATTAAATGATTCAAATTTTGCAAATAAATTTGTTTGGGATAGGAAATGTGCTAAGCCCATGGACCCAATAAGGTACGAATACCAAAATCCTCCCCTATTTTATTTGATGTAGGTATGGGCTCTCACATGACGTGAGAGGCATTGGTGCCTTAATGGTGATGCGTTCCGAGTTACATGGTGACACTTTTGGATGCATCACTTTCAAGGGGAGTTTGGTGGGAAGAGCACCATGGTTTGGAGATCCAGAGATGAGCCCTATTAGTTTTGGTAACTATCTCAAACTCCCATTTAGTTTACATGCTTTCATTATTGATTTTTAGCATGTTTTATTTTTTTCATGGTTATTATATTAAATGCCATGATAATTAGACTTGTGATATACATATGTAGTATTTGAGATACATATATGGATTATTATTTTTGTATTCTCACTTTAGTTTAGCAATTGTGTATATCCTTACTCTAATGCACATGCATTTACATTAATGATCATATTGGTTTATGTTTATGTTTATGTTTTTACACTTCATGGTTTTGATTACATGTTTAGATGTAGTTTTTATTAAAACTTGTATATATACTTGTATAACTAGTGAGTCACATTTGATTATTATATGTTTGTGCTCTATGGCTCATTTTTACTCATTAGATGTACTAGTATAGCCTGATTTTGATGATTCTTGCATTTTAACTTGTATTCCCTATTTTTGTATATGTTTTTCATGATAATGTGTTTAGCTTCATGTATATGTTAATTTTGTTTAAAACTTTAGATATATATGTATACCCTTGAATCATTTGTCTTTCATGCAAAATCTCTTTATGGACTTTGTGTTTGGGATATGTATGTATACTTTTAGTTTTGACAAACATACATATGCCTTGAAGTTTGTATTATTTTGATGAAAATTAAATTTTTTATGTTTTTCATATTTACAAAGGAATTTCATTGAGCTTAAATGCCTCATTTTCATGATTTTGTTGATTACATGACTTTTTACACTCTATGTTTGGTGTTTACTCATGATTTATTTTCACAAGATTATATGAACTTATTGCTATTTGAGTGTCGATGATCGTGTGATTCTCATATTTCATGGATTCATTCATGTTTTATTCCTTACTTGAAGGACTTCGCATTAGTTTTCAAAAATTATCTTAAATTAGTTCGTATTCTTCAATTGGTAGTGATTTTCAAATATGCTAAAATATTTTCAAATCTTATTTTTAAAAACCCTACCTTCAAAGGGCGGTTGGATGGGCGACCATGCCTTGTACGCTCAAATTGAATATCTTTTTAAACATGTGCATGAATAGGGAGGTAGTTATGAGTTATACACATGAATTTCATGAAAATTCTATCTTTATATACTCATATGTGTTTTCTTATATATGTATGCTTCAAATTTCAAATAATATTAATTTCAATTGGTATTTTCACTTACATACATATATATAATATGATTGTGCTTATTTTATAATGTCTTTACATTTTCTTAAAAGCACAATTGTTTACGCTAAGCTTGAGTTAGTTCATAATGTCAATTATTTTCAATTTAGATTTTATATAAGCTTATGCATAGTTTTTATTAGTATCTCATAAAGGGGGAGAGAAATTCGTGTTTTATCTTTCAAAAAATAGTATTCTATTCTCATTCTTTGTGATGAAAAATACTTTATTTTGGTATACGCTAACATTTTTAATATTAGTATCAATAATCTTAAATTAGTATTAATCTCAATTTGATATCCTTATTGCAAAATGAGTTGTGTTTACCCAAAAATTTTGGTTTGTATTTTCAATTAGTAAAAGAACATATATTTTGTATTTTTATTTTCAATTGGTATCAAAATTTAATTTGGTATCAAAATTCATTGTGTTGACTTCAATAAATTAAAAACTTTATTTTTAGATGGTTTGATATGTATTGCCTATATGCAAGGGGAGCTTAACATCTTCTCTATGTATATATATGTCTTTATTGTTCGATTTGTTTTTAGCCCCTTTGTTGTTGAATTGACAAAAAGGGGATAAGAATTTAGAGAATTTATATATGCATGTTTATTTTGCATGATTATTTTCTTGTTTATGCAAAACGGAGGAAAAAGAATTTGATTTATGCATACATGTTGTTTAGATTATGCATTTCATTGCATATTTATTTGTTTATTGCTATGCATGAGTTAAGGGGGAGCTTTTATGAAGTTTATCTTTAATCCATGCATATATAACTCCATGAGTTTTGTCATCATCAAAAAGGGGGAGATTGTTGACCCAGAGGCCCATCACTCTAGTTTTGATGATGATTAATCATATAGTTATAGTTTACTAATGATCTTGTGCTTAATTAGTTTCAGATAATTGATCAAGATCTTAGTAGGTGATTGGCTTCAACAAAGGAGTTTTGGAGCTTTCACATGTAGATTAAAGAGCTCGCGCGTCAAGATCGTATTTAGCACTCGGTTGGAGTCAAGCTCGTTGGATCGCGTTTGGATCGAGTCGACTTGGAGATGGAGTTCTACAAGAAGACCTCGGTTTGTTTAAGTTTAGTATGTTTAGATCTTATATAAAGATAACTAGTATTAATATGCTCAAGTTCACATACACACAAGTTTAAAGTTTATTGGTTTCAGTTTTTATCGGTTTTGGATTTCATGTCAAAAACGTTGATATATATTTTATATGTGTATTGAATTCTATCCATACACTCTATGTTTCAAAAGAGTTTAAATATCTTGTTTTTGTATTTATACAAGTTTGGAAAAAATCGGATTTCCATTTCAAAATTTGGTTTTTAGAAATACTGATTTTGGTTTTAAGCCTAATTTCAATATTACAAAAATGGTTCATATAGTTTGTAATATGTGTTGAATTTGGTTACACATATTTGTTATTCAAAGATCTTAGAAAAACTTATTTTTGTGGAATTTATGTGATTTTATGAGATTTTATAGAAGCTAAAAAGACAAGTTTTTCTATCCTATAAATTCCTACCCAGATCAGCTGGTGGTCGACCGGACGGCCGATCGGACCAGTGGTCGGTCGACCGGACCGATCGACCGATGTGCACGAGACGTGCACAAAGGCCAGCCACAACGGCCGGTCGACCGCACGGTTGACCGACTGAAAGCACCCCACTCTCGGGTGCTGGCCGGTCGACCGGGCGGTCGACCACAGGCTTGGCCCGGTCGACTGGGCGGTCGACGGTCAGAAAAATGACCGTTGGCCGGTCGACCGGGCGATTGACCGGAAGGGCATTTTTTTCCCTTTCCTGCTGCCAATACAAGTTTTTAGAGAGCAAAATTTCTCATCTTCTTAAGTGTTTTAGCAACAAGTTTTCAAGAGTTTTTGGGCTAAAAGATTTATCTTTTTATTTGTTTTAAAGTGTTGGAAAATCAAATAAAAAGAGAGTCTTTGGGAGATTGGTTTTTTTATCTTCATTTCAATATCTATCTAGTATTTTTCTCAAGAGTTTTTCTTTGTAATTTATTTTTCAAACACCTTGTTTTCTCACACTTGAGCTATCATCTCTATCCTATCTATAGGATCTTTGTTTTGTGGGAAAGAATTGGTTTGTGATTTGCTGAGACCACCAAGAGTTGTAATCTTCTTTTTGTTTGTTGGTATCCCTCTTGTATAGAGGTGATTGTAGAGGAGTTTTATTGTGTTGTATCCCTCTAAGTGTAGAGGTGATTGTGATTGTTTGACTAAGTGCCTTATTCCTCTAAGTATAGAGGTGGTTGTTGTTTTGACTTAGTGCCTTATCCCTCTAGTGTGAGGTGATTGTTGTTGTGTGTTGCCTCTTGTGAAGAGGTTGTTTTTTTGTTGGAGAGAGTTATGTAATCCTAGTGTATTTGTCAAATCCTCAGTGGAGGTTCCCTGTGTGAGAAGTCATGTGTGGACTTATAGTGGAAATCCTTCAATGTGAAGGAGGACGTAGAGCAGTGGCTCAAACCTCGAAACATATCTTTGTATTTGCGATTGATCCACTATCTTTAACTCTCTCTCTTATACCTTACATTGTTTCATATTGTTCATATCATACATATATGCTTGGTGTTGACACTTTAAAAAAGACAAGATTCTTACTGGCCTGAACAATGTCTAAACTTGTTGACATTTACAAAAAGACAAGTGACAGACAAGCTGACGACAGTTCTGTACCCATCTCCGAGGAACAAAGCAGCTACTGGACTCTACTGATCCAGTAAAGCAGACAGTGAGACCAGATTGTCTCTGAAGAGACCTAAGCAGGTCTAAGATGCTAGGTTAGCTCAACACTTAGCATCACATGAGCCCAAAGGGATAGCCTCGCCTGAGAGGCTAAGTTTGTCCAACTTTGCCTTGAAACCGTTCAAAGCTCTATCAGGGAGCTAACTTACAGCTTCGCCTGAAGTGCTCAGTTAACTCCACAGAGAGTTAGCTTCACTCGAAGCCACACGCAACCGCGCAGAAGGATGGTAGCTTCGCCACAGATGTTATCTAGCTCCGCTGAAGAGCTTTCTTCTGACTTCGCCAGATGGCTTCTTCCAGCTTCGCTGCGAGCTCGGCGCAGCAGCTCCGCTGCGGGTCTGTTATGGTCAACCTTTGACTAATTAAATCTTCAGATGAGATCAAATCAATTCAGGATCAAAATCAAATCTAATCAAGATCAAATCTGAGATCAAATTTGGCAGTTGCTTGCCATAATCTCTTGACTCTCCTAAACGAGTAAGAGGATCAAGGGAGATCTTCCAATTATATGAAAAGAATCAAAACAGATCAGGAGGTCGACCTACCTGCTACTTCTACCTTCGCAGAAGCTGATTCTAGCCTCGCAGTAAGGCTACTTTCCAGATTTGAACAGATTGACTCAATCTGTTTTCATATTTTCAAGGGACGATTATACCCCTGCTTTCCCTATAAATAGCCCACCAGAGGCATACAACCAAGCACACACGCACGAGGCGAAGATGCTAAAACAGAGAGAGAGACGGCTAAACATAGATCTATTCTCTTACTTCCAAGAATTCAGAGAATTCAGAGAACTGCTTCTCTAATCAGGGTGCGATACCCTATATCTTCCTTTCCTCTCAAGGAATTTTTGAAACCAGGCGAGAGGAATTCCCAAGTGGAGACGGTTTGAGAAGTAACGAGAGGGTTCTATCAATCTTCTGTTCTCCGATTCCCCGAAACCAGGCGAGAAGGGAATCCTATCGATCGCATCATCAAAGGGACAAAGTGATCGCGCGCTGACCAGACTCCTATTGGCACACTTTTCCAGAATCTCAGAGGAGATCTACTTGTAATCTTTTGTGTTACTTGTAATTTAGCTCCTCGACACTTTTTTTTTGTAAGTTTTCCCCTTTGCAAAATCAATGGAAAACAAGATGGCGACTCCGCTGGGGAACGAATTCTCCACTGTTGAGAATCAAGTGTCGCAATGCGACGAACAGACCTTCGGCTCTATCTTTGAATTCAAGGAAGCCGGTGTGGCCAGAGCCCTTCTGGCTAAATCTTCAAAGCAAGTCTCTACAGAGACAGATGAGGCTCTCTGCGAGCCTACCGCGGTCCTCTGGCGCAACAAGGAAGCAGGCCCGCAATGCAAGCCTGTCACTTTTGAGAACCTGGTCGTTCACTTCGATCAAGAAAAATTTGAAGAAGTCCTCTCTGGGGGTGGTCTAATGCTCCATGCACGGAAGCATAGAAAGGTTCTCCATGGCCAAGGTTTCGGGACAGAAACTGGAAGCAGAATCCTGCCAACATCGCCCAGCCTCGCGTGTGGCTAGTCAGGTTCCCTGCGAACGTAAGTCTCCTCTTTCAAAGCAGATGTGGAGGCCAAAGCAGAAGGCTCTGTATAAAGCCTCAGGCGTAGTTACGCCACAAGTGCGTCTCTCTTGCGAAGAAAAAGGTAAGATGCTTGCCTGCTCCAACGAGACTGCTAGCCGTGAAGTCACAACGGCGACCATTCCTTCGCCTAATTCAAGAGCAGTAACTCCTCGAGCCAGCCTCGTTCTCATGAGCGAAGTTACTGCACCTCAGGGTACACATGATGTTCATAGCCGCGAAGCTGGAACCAAAGCACCACAGTGTGCTTCGTTTCCCGGTTCTTCAAATACTAAGCTCGCTCTTCGCAGCGAAGCTAAGGGATTGTCCCTAAGTGCTGATAGCGGTGCTTATGCAGCTTCAGCGCCCAAGGGCGTTTCCAAAGCTTTTAGTCGCGAATTTAGAGCCAAAGCACTATCTAAGGCTAATCACCTTCGCAGCAATAAGCGGATAAAGTACCATAGCGTGCTTCGCTCCCCAGTCCATCAAGCACTAAGCTCGCGCTTTGTAGCGGAGCTAAGGGATCGTCCTAAGTGTTAACAGCGGTGCTTATGCAGCTTCAACACCCAAGGACATTCCCAAGATTCTTAGCGCGAAGCTAGAGCTGAAGCACTATTTAGTGCTAATCCCCTCTGCAGTGATAAAAGGAGCAGGACATCATCCCATGCGCAATCCAACAGAGCCTCTGCGCTGGATCGTTTAGGCCCAACTGGGTCTGACTTGCGGGAATTCTTGACAAACAAACGGAAGTCAGAATCTTTTCAAACTTCTCCCTCCTGTTGTCAACAAGTGGGATGTCAGTTGGTGACAGTCCACTCAATCTATTGCCGGCTAGGACCAATCCTCGCCACTCCCCAGGCCGACGATCAGTTTTTGATCGACTATCGGTGTAGGCCCCGGTGAAACATCGTAAAAGGGGCGTATCGCGAGATCTACCCTCTGCATCCGTTAACATGACCGAAAGAGGACGAGAGCTGCGTAGGGGCAGACAAGCATCCCACGACACTCCCTACAGTTCTCCAGATCTGGATTATAGCCCGGCCTTGGGCGAAGTCTTGATACATGAAGAAGGGTCTTTCAGAACACCAGATCTAGGGTTGCAATACCCTACAGTTATGAACAACCATCTTCCTCAACTGCAGTAAACCTCACCAGAACCAATGAAAGGATTAGTCCAATGGTCTGATGAAGAGGACGAAGACAGTAGGTATGCCTCTTCGGCGACAGTCAGCTCAGTGTGAACAGACAGAGTATCAGTGAATATGGCTGATAACAGTAATGATGACCTTCGTCGATGCTTGGAAGCTCAGGAGCAAACTTTCAAGACCCAGCAAGAAGCTTTGGACAACATTCAACAGATGCTCGCTCAACTCCTCAATAACCGGAATAATAATGATACCGGGAGTAACCATGATGAGGAAGAACATCTTAGCAATGAACAACCAAGGACGGAGAAGTCGAAGGAGGGTTCTTCTTTGGACGCTGAAGTCCTTAAAGGCATCCAAGCTCAAATCGCATCCCTAGCTCAGAGGGATGAATTAAAGAAAGTAGGGGCAGTCCATCCTTACCCGTTGGAGTGGGATTCAGTACCATAACCCACCAAAGTTCAAACCACTAACGTTACATACGTACGATAGTAAGAGCTCGCCAAATCAGCACATCTACTATTTCTGGTCTCAGACCGATAATGTTATAGACAATGATGCTATCATGGCTAGGCTGTTCATTGGCACCTTAAGGGGGTAGCATTGACTGGTTCCGAAGTCTCCCTCCGGGCTCTGTCATTCCTGATCGACCTGGAAACCCGATTCTTTTCTCGTTTCTATGAGGACGATACCGAGGTAACCATGGACAAACTCCTCTCTACGTACAGAAGAAGGCGAATCTGTCTGTGACTACATTGAGCGGTTCAGAAACTTATCTTTGATGTGCCCAGCAGGGATGCCATTACCCATGCTCTTACAGACGTGCAGACACAACTTTTTAGACCAAGTAGAGGTTCGCATGGGGGCTGTCAAAGCCCATAACCTGAAAAGAACTGGTCGAACAAGCTGAGATATCCGAAAAGTCGGCTAAAAAGTTCGAACCATCCACCCCTAAAGGCAAATGGGTATGAATAATAAAGGACGTGGCGACATGGCACAGTCTTCTCAAGCCAAAGGGAAAGAGACTATGTCAGTAGAATTGTCAGGGGATGTTCAGTCGAAGGCTAAGAAGAGCGGCTTCAATAACCAGGAGTCTAAGTTCCCTTTGAAATAATACTCCTTCAAAGACGATCAGGGTGGTCACAATATTCTATTTACTCCACAAAGGAATAAATTGAAGCTGCCGGATGCTCGACGTCCCAATAAAATAGGACGCACGAATGATCCCCCATACTGTCTCTTCCACAGGATGATTCACCATCCTACCGACAAGTGCTTTATCCTCAAAGACAGAATTCAAGTTTTGATCGACGCGGAGTCCTTACACTAAAGTCGAACAAAAGAAAGTCACTGCAAATATGGTGACCCTTGATTTCGGCAAAACCTTGAAGGTCACAGTTCCCTGACGGGACTTATCCAATCCCTGCACCGCGACTGGAAGTCAAACATCCATGCAGTTAAAACTCAAGATAATAAGGGTCTTGTTCCCTTGACACTGAAGACAGGGGAAATCATGTGGATACACCCAGACCTTGTCCAAGACGAACAATGGGATTCAAAGAAGTCCAAGTCGAAAGGCAAATCTTGCAATGTCATCTCCATCCTGCCAGACGATGACAATTCACATCATCTTCTCTCAGCGATTCTGAAGGAGAAAAGCACGCTTGCGCGACGCAGGCTAATGTACCTCAGCCGACGAGTACTCGATCCAGAAAATTATACTTAAAACAGTATGAGAAAGCTACTGATGAGACACAACGGCAAACGATGTTAGTACAAGTACCAGCATCCGCTTCAGTTCCAACCAAGGAAAGGAGAAAGCCAAGGAAGTCCGGTTCGACCATGTCCTGAAGAAGCCTTCAGCCCAGGGCTAAACACGCCCTTTCGTTTTGACATATTGGCCCAGCTGGCTAATATCCCATTTCGTATTTACCATACACGAGGTCCTTTGTCTCTCGAAAGAGACAAGAGAAGCACTCAGGGATGCGCTGGCTGATTAGAATCATTCCTGACGTATATGCCAGAATCCCTAAAGATGACGCTCAGTTTTCTTGCCCTGAATGCCTCATGTACAGTCAAAGGTACCCGCTATTACCTTCACAGCGGAAGATATGCTTCTCAAGGATAACAAGCACGATCGACCTCTGTACTACACCGGATACATCGGTTCAAAGGGTACAGGTTGATCCGGGTTCTGCGCTTAGCATCATCCCAAAAGACTCCTCTACTTCCTTGGTATACCAATATATAAGTGTCTGCAACCCCTACAACAATATACGATTTTTAATGCCGAAAGTAATAGTCATCCAATTGGAAAAATTCAACTCCGTTGCCGAATCGGAAGCCTGAAGTCAGAAGTGACATGCTATGTCATTGACGCTGACACGTCATACAACTTGCTACTAGGACGACCATGGATCCACGCCAAACTGGATTGTTCCCTCCACTCTGCACAAGTGCTTCAAATATGTTGAAGAGATGCAAAAGTACGAACTGTCTTCACTGAGAAGCAACCATTCAAAGGGTGAAAAATTAATTCACTGATGCTCTCCTGTATCAAGAGACCGGTAAAACATCGAAGAATCATTGCCAGACGATGATGATAGTGGCAATGAGGCGGATTCAGAATCTGAAGCAGACATGCCGGCTTTTGATTGGTGAGCCGATTATAGCATGTCTTAATAATCTCCAATGTAACACTCCTTCTGAAGATGAGGGCAAATGGGTAATTAATGATAATATTTCCTTTGATTATCCTGTGAGTGTTGGGTTGTTTGAATC